>QVOA01007585.1:0-51408 GCA_014825685.1 Pseudomyrmex cubaensis | reverse complement strand
GCGATATATATATCGAAATGCGATATTATAATGTTCGCATAGAAAAATCTTATTCCTGCTCAAAATGCTACTTAGTATAGTAGTACTATTGTGCCTCTTGATTGACAAATTAGTAATGTTAAGTAATTGACACAATACTTTACATTTATATTTGTTATTTTGATTTTAAATGTAAAAATAACATAAAATAATATAAATAATTTAAAAACCACATGGAAACAGTAGTTTCCAGTAGATTTCAGTAATTTCTGATCTCAATCATGTTTTCAAACTGATTATATTAATTATATTGACGGTGCATAAGATAACAATGTGATCATTTTCGCCGGAAAGCGTGCCGTATACCGTGACTTATGATACACAGCTGTTTCTGTGTAACGGCAATTGCAATTGGGCCACAAGTAGAACTTAGTTCATTAGCATGGAATTGACGCAATAATTTGCTGGAGGGAAACGCGGATTGGAACGGTTAACCGTAAACTTGGGCGAAAGTAGCGCGCGAGACATCGTCAAAGCGGCCTTAGTTACGTCGAAACATTCGCGCGTCGAAAGAGAGGTCAAAGCTGATTGTTGAAGCATTAACGAAAGAAGAATAAATAAGAGGGAAAGAGAGAAGGAGGTGAGAGAGGACGGAAACTAAAGGAAAATGGTTGATTAAAGTGCGCCAACAATTCATTCTTTGTACAGCACTACTTAGCAGCGGCGGCCACATTTAAACAAGAACTTCGTTTAGCAATGTGTATTATAGTTAACGTCCAAATAGTTATTTTGTGCCGAATTGATGTCTCGAAAATGTTTTTATCTGTCAAAAGATTGTTCAAGACAATATTTTTGTTAAGAATTAATATTAATAATAACAAAATTGATATAATTACATATCTAGGATGTGCTAAATTAGGAGAGACCAGGAGAACAGGTGTTCCGTCTTTATATTTATTGTGACGAAATATAGAGAAAACAACCAAAAATACAAAACAATACTTTTATGTTAAATAAAAGCGTTTATAATATAAAAGCATTGTTTCGCATTTCTTTGTTCTCCGTTGTGTCACAATAAATTTGAAAACAAATCACATTGTTAACCAGTGCCTCTTATGCCAATTTGTCCCGGCCTCCCCTACTTAATGTTCATTCATGTCTCGAATATTTCAATTTTTATACAATTTTTTGCTACACGGGCAAACGCACTTTTTTTAACATATTCGTTAACTTTTCTCCCACGGACTTGATTACTGTCGAGTCTTTTTTCACAAAACTAAAAATAACCAATATACGTTCGTAAGCTCGTGCAAGACTGGCGTGTAAGCTTTTCCCTAGACACGCTGAAATATATGTAAATCCTATATTTATATAATATACGTAAGAAAGAGAAAGAGACAGGGAGAATGTACGTAACCCGCTCGGGGAAAATAGGTGGAACGCGGTAAGCAAGGAAAACAAGGAAAACTGGTGACACCAGTAGTGCGGTATATATGCAGCGTCAGCGCGAGTTATAGCTCGTTCGTCTTTGTCATGCCTATTGTGGCACTTAGACGACTCTCTTTGTCACCGGTATGGCACACTTTCTCAGCGCATTTATGGTTTTCGTTGCGACTACCGGATAAAGTGTGCGCATACAAGATGTTCAATGCGAAACGTATGTGCGATACGTGCGAATAAGAATTTTCATAGATTTTCTATAAAAGAATGATTACTTGGTTTCTTTGAAAGTGAGAAAGAAAGGATGAAAATATATATAATATAAATTAATCAAGATTAAAATAAAGATGGGAGTGAGAAAGACCAATATAAAAAAGAGATATTTATATTACACTGTGAAAATTGAGGGTTGTCCTCAGGCTCTTCGTGGTATTAACCGATATATTAAGGTATTATTCGGGCAATATTTATATTACTTAGTGAAAGAAAAATATTCAAGTTTTTGTAGAAACGTCATTGTTAAATTTGCTAATAATTTGTGTAAATAAAAAAAATTATATTTCTCTTTTTAGAAAAAAAAAGAAGAAATATGTTTCTCGGCTCGTTTAATGTTGACACAAACGAATCTCGATATATTCATCTGTCGTACAAATATTTTATACGCGTACTAATGTGTCGATTTATGAAAAATCCAGCGAAGGATTATATTCAATCTCGTTGCTACTCTTGCATTTACGGAGCTTGCACGACGAGTGAGTGACAATAAATAAATGATTTTCTCCCGGCGACATTTTACGCGCGAACGACCCGCGCAATTAGAATCCGCTTCGGCCTTCGGCTCGCAATTTATCGCTGCTGCAGTCCGTACAAAAATGCCAGCGACCCAGTTCTGAACTAAGGATTCCTACAAATCGCGACGCTATATATCGCTCATATCGATCCTCTGCAATACGCAGACCCGATAAATTTTCCGCGAGATCCGCTCTAATGCGATCGGCGATGAGTTCACCGCAGCTTCATATATTCATGTTACAAGACGAGATACTAACGCACGGATGCATATATACAGTCGTCGTATTAGCTTTTCCGGTGCAAACACGGGACTTTACCTCCGGATTCATCAACTCTGTATTTTCGAAACGAATAAAAATCGTTTTACGTGTCTCGCGTGATAAATTCATTTTTAATCAATGTTTGATCTCAAGTTGCGAGTTATATACGGAACCGTGTTCTCCAAAACCTTTACGGTGCGCATGAAAAAATCTACAAAATTCAAGAATTGTAAAACTGCGATTTTAAACTCGTCCATAATCATGGAATTGCACAGCACCTCAAATAAGACACGGGATCCCGCGAAAGAGGCTCTTAAAATCATTTTATATGCTATTTCATACGTCGATCTGTACCTCCTTGCTAAGCATCGCACATTCTTCAGTAGTGTATTTGACGCCTGACCTATTTCCCGCAAAAAGCGAAGCGCTGGCTGGTAGCGCGGTCGTATGTAGCCGCCGCCGCCATCAGTAGCCCGGGTCCTGAATAAATAAACCGTATCACGTGTAAGGTGGGCCATCTTATTCTTCCTTTTATCTTGCCGCCGGTCCTCTACACCGGCTGTATCTCGTAATTAATTTCGTGGATATATATAGCGCGCTGCGGACTTGCCTTTGGAAATGTCGCGCGATCGTTTAAGACGCGCGCAACTCGTTTCTCGAAAAATACTTTGAATGTAAATTCGGTGGCCCATTTGCAAATTGCTCGATAGTCCTTCCAGGAGCTTTTTGTTAATGCGCATAGCTAATGGATAAAACGGCCGGAAGTATTTTTACACCAGGATAACGGAATAAGTGGCAGGGATTATTTTAAGACGCAGCTACTGAGAGCTCAAAGGAGTAGCTCTCTCGAGACAATTTTTCAAGTACAAGACGCGCCCGTGAAGAGTTTCACGTTGGCGAGATCTCTCGTGTGTTTGCAATCGAGTAAATGTTACTAACGAAGAGATTTTAAGCTTGATAAATTTGTTACCGAAACGAATTTATCTCGGGACCAAGTTTCCTCTATTAATGCTCACTTTAATCCACACGTACTAAGCAAACGTGTTAAAATCTCACCTCTTAGTGTCGGAGCTCGGTCTTCTCGAATTTGACGGGTCCCGGTTTATTTAATAACATAGAAGCACGGGCTATGTCTGCGAGCACACGTTGACGCTCTCATATACACCGTCTCGCTCGTAATTCGAACAACGTGTTATGACAGTAAATGTATTATGATAATATAAATGTATTGTGTGGTATGAAAATTGAATAAAACTGAATATTTTGAATCGCGGAAAGAAAAAGATACTCATCGTATAATTGAGAATGGTCAGAAACCACGAGAGAAAATTATATATATATATATATATATTTCTCTCGACACGAAGTAGCTGCTTTACTCATAAAAGAAAAGAGGGAAATAAGATTTTTCCGCGCTGCAAATGTCAAAGTGAATGACAAACTAATATCGCTGACATTAAATTTAAATCTCTCTCTGTCACGCGACAGAAATTCGCGTTCCAGTCTTCACATTTTTCACAAGAGAAGAACCCCGCACTATAATAGAATTTACGTTCCAATATTTGAAATTTGCGAATAAAACAAAGTTTAATTAAATTAGCATTTTAGTTGTCGCCGAGAAAGAATACGTCTTATACAATATATATAAAACTATGTACATATTATATGCATATATACTTTGTTTCTCGACGTTCCGAGCGATTGCTCGCCGATATTTGTCTTTTTGTAATCGGTTACACTTCTGCTTCACAGTGGGAACTATGCGAGCCGTCTGGGTCTGCCGTACGTAGCCGGCAAACCGTGCAGCATGTGCAAGGATCATTGTTCGCGAAGCAAGCTTTGCACAAACGCCTGCTACCACGTTGACCTGTGGTCGAACTGCGCCGAACTGGTCAGGACATTCGGCTCGTGGGTCTGCGAGACGGACACTCAGGAGGGTCGCGAACGCCGGAAATTCTGTGGTGCCACGTGCAACTGCGAGGATAAGATCTACTATCATCACGGGTAGGAAGCGAGGGCTTCTTAACATCGTTTCGGGTTGCATGAATAATTTAATCGTCCTTCTAAACCAACCTAAACTCAGACCTGACGTACGTGGTACGATGACAGCTAAGTGGCTGCAGATCGTTTGACGAGGATCGTGCTGTTTCGTTGATGAGCTCATTTGTTTAGTGACGAGTCGGAAAAACGCTCGCGATATTTCGAAGGACCTCGTTGGGATAGGAAGGTAAGGGAGAGTGAACGGAATAACATGGAAATACGGCACAGACGAAGTGATTGTGGTATTTGTGTGTGCTCTTCTTCGATTTCTCTAGAGGCCTAGACTCCGCGGATTTCAGAAAGTTGATCGTAACGAATCGATTGAAATCTACGCAACCGCGATTTTAACGATGATTCCGAACTACGCGTAACGATTCTTTCGAAATTGCAGAGATATGTTAGAACACGATCCTCACAGTCCATTTGACCTTTCGAATTTTCTAGGATCTGAAACCTAGGACTCGCGCACACGCAACTTACACGTGATATCACGACAGAATCAAGGACTTGGGTTTGCAAATTGTTTTTTTGCTTATACAAATTTCTTATATATTTTTCCGCTCGTGAAATTCAACAAATGAAAAGAGGGCCAATACGTTAAACGTTTCAATCCATATTAGGAATTTTTCTTTAGTGACTATCTTGATTAAAATAAAGATAGAAAGAAGTCTATATCGAAAACAGTTTTTGTCAGCCATGCACAGCTGATTGGTTCTTCCTACTTTTATTTTAATCAAGATAGTCACTGAAGAAGATCGTAATACGAATCGAAACGTTTGATGTTAAACATTGAACAAACAAAGTTAAAAGTTTAAACACGAACATCCTGTTTACGGCTCGTATCGACTCTCTTTTTATTTATATAAATTTATGCGAGGCGAAATTATATGTATTTCAGAAGCTTATATAGTTACCGATAAGACTATAGATATTTGATAGAACCATATACATTTAGTGTTTTATTTTTAATATAACCATGCATATTTAGCGATTTACCTTTAACTCTTATATTAAATATTGACGTTCTACTTTTGCTGAATTACCTCAAGAGTGCATATTCGAAATTACAAATTATTCTTTAAATAAGTAATTGGAAACTTCGTTTTGCAGGTACGTCTCACTCTGTTTCGTGTAACTTTTTTACCTATTTTGTTGATACGTATTTCCCTCTCACACATTTCCGCTCATTGTCAGACTTGCAATTCTCAAAAAATATCACATTTACAAAACCTTGTAAATATATAAATCCGGCGAATTACATATCGAAAACTGATAATTAATAAAAAGAAAACGTACTATTAAGTTTATTCACCTACAATAAGAAGAATAATATGTAAAAATTAAACTAAGATGATGCGTCGATGTTTCTTGTCATGATGTAACAAAACTTTTTGGAATTTTCTTTAATTAGTATAATCAATAACACAGCTATTTTTATCTTAGATGTAAAACTAGTATATTTACGCGGCATCGGATAAGATCAGGTCAATAAATCTAACTCTTTACCGCGCTCAATTTATTGTAGAGAATTAAACATATATTTTGAAGATTCTTAAATAGTTAAAATGTTATAAAATTGTAATAAAATAATATATACAATGAAACAAAACCGAGAATTTTTACTGATCGACTGAAGACGATCCTTGAAAATAATAATTCTTGAAACGTTGCAAATATTTCCATATAAATAAATGTTATAAATTATTCGAAGCGTTCTGGAAAACGACATGTTTAACATAGCGTATACGATGAAAATATAACTTGATATAGCGCATAACTCGATGAAAATTTGTGTTATCTTTAGTTTTTATTGAAATTGAAATTGCGAGCGTATATATAAAAAATTCGGTAAAGAATTAAGATAAATTGTAAATCTTAAATTGTACTCAATAACATGAGCAACAATATACGTGACAAATGGCAAGCGTGATCAATGATAATGTTAGATTGTCAGTACGTAAGAAGTTAAAAAAAAATATAATATAGTATATACATGTACGATCCAAATAAAATGTTCAAACTGTATTACTTTTTGTCCATTTACAGAATAAACGTCCTGTAAATATTACACTTTCTGATTTCATTATTTACTTAACCATTTTATCGTTACAGCGCTGCAATTCTAATATTCATTTCATAAGCGCTCAAATAATTTGACGATTGTAATATTGCAATAATAAAATTTATTAATATAACAAACGCGCGTTACGCAAGACAATTCGCGCTAATGCGCATGTAATGTATGAAAGAGCTCTTAATCTTTTTTGATAAATTTACAAATGCGACGTTAAATTTTGACACAACGTTTTTAACGCGTTTTGTGAATGAGGAAGATAAGCGCACGTTGCGCAGTTGCACGATGCCTTTAATCGCGCAGAAATATTTATTCGTTACCAGAGAGAATCGAAGGATTAAATAGAATTATGTGGCGAATAAATCGATGAGCTTTAAAGGGAAGGGAAGAGCGGATCATCCTCTCTCTCCTCTTTCCCCCCACAGCTTAGGAGAATGCACAGTCGGTGAATTCGAGTTAGTGGTAAACCGAGTGCGTGGTCTTTTTGCTTTCAAGAGCTTAGGAATGTTTTTCAAACTATGTCTGAGACACGACAAACTAGCACCAGTACAAACTTTAAGCTCTTTCGAATAGAGTAACTATACTGGGATTTCTTCTTACACGTCTCTAGATATATTGATTGGCGCAGCCCAATCAATGATACTTTTGCTAGTAATCCCACCGAGCAGAAATTTCCGGTAAAATCATTTTCACGCCTCATTACTTTTGTTTGATTTCTCGCGTATAATTTCAAAATATTAAATTTCATCCACTCGAATTATATCATGTCTTACATTCAGCAACATTAGCAAAAAATGTAAAACTCTCAATAAAAAAAATGTCACAGCGAACATAGATTGCACTTATCAATTCCGATGCGGACGATACAGAATTGAAGGGATAAAGAATTCTTTTTATATTCAATATACACGAAAATATATCGCAGACTTATCGCAGTACATGACGGATTCTTTTTATTTTTTTTTTTTTTTATCAATTGAAATCGATCTCAGAACGATATAACGGCCGTTCGTTTCCGGCTGTGTCAAAGGGTGAGAACCGATTTCGTCGTAACCCGGCTCTGCCAAGTGGAATAACACCCGTTCGTCGCGGAATTGGGCCGATTCTCGTCCGTCGAGGCTGACGGGCAAAGCCGAAAGGCCCGTCTAACGCGTATTCCTTTGAACGATCCCGCAGGAAAGTTGGCAGGACAAAACGGCAGTGCCCCGTTCCGTTACCGATAATGCTACCACGCGCTCACGTCAAAGATCAACGATTGCATTGTCGTGAGCGAACAATTTCCTTTCGTCCGTCTTTCGAACATTTTTACGAGAAAGAGAGAGAGAGAGCGCGATTGAAATCAGTCAGTCGGAGCGGAAGATTCGTTCGCTGAATTTAATCCTTTTTGCAGTACTCTGGTTTCTCGCTAAGAATGACCGGACTTGCGAAGAACGCCACGAGTGCACTGGTAAGAAGGTCTCAGACCGCTTTTATTTTACGGATCGTTTATTCGCGTGCGGAATAATTTATCGTAAGAAAGGAACACGCAATTTCACGTAAATAGTATTAAATTTGGGATGAAAATGCGTTAAGTTTTTTTGCCACGTCAGATAATGTATAAAAAAAAATTAACAGAAATCTTGTCGCGTTTCTCGATAATTTTAGGGAACTTTTTTTAGTTTTCTCTTTTTTTTTAAAGCCGACACTGTACTTTGATACTTTTCAGCTCGACTCTAATCCACTTTGTCAGTGTGACCTAACGCGATCCAACCTATCTGCTCAAACCGAACCTGACCGCACACTCCGGCCGCATATTTAAAATAAACTTGATCACATTTTTCGAAGTTTTTTTTTTTTTTAGTGAATTTGTCAGCCCAACGTCGCACTCATCCTGACCGCAATGTGTGCGTGTGTTCAAACAATGCAATACGGTCTTGACATACAATAGTGATTCAGTGAATGTAATTTGCCACAGCTTCTCTAAAGCGCGCCCAGCCGGGGGCTTGATTTATGAACACATTAACTATACGCGGAGCGCTATCATTAGTTGATTGATCGCCAGTAATTAGACTGTAAAGTACTCCACGATTGTGTTCGGTCCTAATTACGCGGGAATTCCGTGAAATTCTCGCGTTAAAATTAAAAGCGCGCCTGTTGGATTAGATATTCTTGAAATTTCTCCTGCTCAGATCGGGAGAAAATCAAATGAGCGAAATTAAATTGCGATTCCATTGCGTTCTCGTTACGTTGTTTTTGGCTTCCCGTCCATCGAGACCAGAGAATCGCAATTTATGTTCGTTATGTTTTCTATGTGCGGCGAAAAAACACAAATATTTCACGCTTCAAAGATGCTTTTTGAGTTTCGGATTAGTATTCAATTTGTGATTACGCCGGCTCTCTTTCTCCTCCCCGTGATGTATAACAACGTGCTCTGTAATTATTTCGTGTCCAAATATCACGCAAACTGGTTTCTTCACAATATGCGATGTGTATATTCTCTGTGTTTACATATGCAAATTGTTTACACTGTTGCAAATAATTCATTGTAACAAGAGAGAACACGCACGTTGTGTGTGGGAGAGAATTTCACGCAATTGCTTGTGGCGTCTCAATTTGTTATGCTAATTGAGTTTTTTCAAGAGAAACTGGAACGTTAAATTTTATCGATATATACATCCCTTCCTTTCCTCGGATATCTCGACCATATCCAGATCGATAGTTCGTGGCACAAGCAACTTTTCTTTCGCTCCGCGGAAGTGCATTTATCAGAAGTCCGCGTTTATCGGAGGGATAAAAGTGAGATTTTCAAAGAGATTCTTAAATTGTACACCTCTGATGTTAAATGTCAAGAACTTTTTCACCGTGTTACTTTTCTATATTTTTTCCCATCCGCCATCTTATTTTTGCTCCCGGTCGCCTTATTTATAGATTTTAGTTTCCAGATCAGTGGATTTGCAGCACGTCTTCAACTTTAGAAAATAACTAACGGAACGTTTATATGGTAAAAAAAAAATCTTTTTGTGGCAAAAATGAAGTTTTTTGGTTTAAACTGACCGAGTTCCAAAAATCCGCGCGATTCTATCTATCTATCTATTTTGAAAAGTGTCTATGTATCGCGCGCAAGAACGGTATAGTTTGTCGTAGCTGCAGAAGCGGCCTCGCATAAATGCTGGGAATTGAAATCGGCCCTATCAATCGGATCGGTCGAAGGTTTTGGTCAAGAGGAGGACGAAGAGAGGCATTCGATATTTTCGCCGTTTCGCCGACGTAATATCTCGCCCGCCGGCAAACGGAACCGGAAACTAACCCCCGGCAGAGGCGAAGCTGACGCAGGCTTCCGATTCGGTGCGCCTGGACCATAACGCGTCGCCTTATACACCGGTCGGTGGATGCAGAGCATAAGGTAAGTTTCTCGTCCGTTTCGTAGCGTCGGAAACGCGCCGTCAGCGTGAATCCGATAGAGGAAGAGAGGAAGAGAGGGAAGGAGGGTGTAAATCAGCGTTTCTCATCACCGAGCACGAAAGCGAGAGGACTCGCATATATCGACGATCGCGCACGTAAATTATCCGCGACATTTTGCCCAATTGAGCGGAAAGTTAAATTGCAGCTTTTGGCGCGTCGCACGCGCGCGAACGAAGCGTATATATGCGCTGTGCATACAAAAGTAGAACTTTTTCTGTATTCCCGTAACGCGAAACTAGTTTTTCGTATCTAGATAAACAACAAAATGTAAACTCGAAAAATTTCAATTTTGCGAAAAAATATTAATAACAAGTTTAGAATTATGGATGTGTACATATTCAAAATGGAGTAATAAATTCAAGACGCGACAAAACTTCCGATACGCAACGCGCGCGCATAATTTCCGCCGTTTACGCGTTATATATTAGAAAGTATAAAATTTATTGAACAAATCTAATTTTTTTGTTGATAAATTTGTTCTAATTTTTTTTCCCGACATTCTTCGGATCGATAAAATTTCGCACTGTTGTGTATTAAATTTTCAAAAAATGTTTTACGGGACGCGGAGACTTCGCGTTCTTCTCATCGGTTTTTTAAACGTTACGAAAGAATATGCGAGAAAATTTGTTTACCGTATGTAAAGCGGCGGGCGCTGCCTCGCGATACACGGAGCGCGAATTCTCGCGAACATATTGATGCCCAGGGAATGAGGAGAATCTAAGTCTTTTGAATACAGCGGAAGGGAAGATTGTTGCGCGCGATAGCCAACTTGGGAGCGGCGCGCGCGGTCTCGTTTTCAGATACAGCCGGAATTCTTCCGCGGTGAAAAGGAGCGATAAAAATGCTAAGCGCAGCGAAAATATGAGATGCAGACTTCCTTGTTCAATTTTTTTTTCTCCTCCGGCCCTCGTTGCATTATACAAGAATGTACGGTAAAGTACGTGATATAAATTTGAGAGAGCATTCTGTAAAATGCGAAAAAGTTTCTTTGGATCCGCGCGATCCAAAAAAATCGAAATCCTCTTAAACCGTCGGCCGGCAGCTAGAGTGAGAATAGCTAAATTCTTAACTTTAAATCCTTTCGCGGTACATGTTCTTAAAACTTGCCTCTCAGATCCCTGGCACTTAGCGCTTCTTCACACTTTATTCTTTTATTTTCCATTTCATCCCTCTATAGATTTCACGAATTTTTTCCTATATTATATGTATATTTTTAGTAAATAATTCGAACAATTAGATTTTCTCGCGCGTATTTCTCTTCTTTGTTTTCAATTCTTGAAAATCTCAGCTCTCTTCTGTAAACTTTTGCATTTTCCCTAGATAGCACTTGTCATGCTGAGTTAAGGGCGCGCGCGTGACCACCAATATGTCTGCGCATCGTGGCAATATTTCACGGCGATGGGAGCTGCCATACAACAACGACATTGACGAACGGCAGTGACTGATGTTGCCGGAAAGTCGACGCGGCGTCTTTGGGCAAAAAGCTCCTCGGGACTGCTTCGTTTACGGAAGTCGAGCTTCGTGCCGCGAAAGTTCTTCGGAGGAGGACTCGCGTGACGCGGCAAATTGCAAATTGACGGAATTCGTTGAAATTAGGTCGGCATTGACGCTAAAACGCGCGAGAAATTTCCTTCATACCTGCTGCAGCTGCTTTTTCGGATGATAGAGAATATTTACGCGATGATTTACAGAGTAAATAAAAAACATCTTTCTATATGGCAATCTGGAAAATAATTTTTCACAGCAACATTTGAATTTTTATCTTGTTTTTGTTGACAGTTGTTTTGTATTAAGTTGATAGTGTGTTATTGAGCTTTTGCGCGTTTTTTTCCCGGATCACTTTGTGTTTTTTTCTTCCAAAACGGTTTCTTTCTTTTATTCATTAAGCGTCGTCTCGCTTAAATTATCGAAGCTTTCGCGGAGTTTTAATGCTTTCACTCGATTTACCTGCTCGCGGCACTTCTTCGAGAAGGCAAATCAGAGGAGGTTTATCACCGTGTTCAGCAATGGCTAGTCTGCAATTTGCATCGTATAAAAACATGGTTTAAGTAAGAAGAGTAGGTACCTTCTTTTCTCAATGGAAGAATCACATGCAGGAAAAGCTACTGCAACGAAATGCATTGCGTGTTATGCAAAAATATTGATTTGGTGGCTGTACTTTTTTTTTCGACAAGTGAGCAAAAGTTTAATTGCGATAAAAATCTTCTCCACTCGACCAGAAATATTTTTTCGCCACCATTTTTTCACACAATTTTTCTCAGCTATTCTTGTATATTTTATCGACATTTTCCATCGAAATTTTATTTATCACTATCGGCAAGAATAACATCTGCCGTCTATTTTTGACAGACGGTTCGTTAAATAATCATAACGAATATTCTCTCTCATCTTCAATCAATTTTTTGTAATTTTTCTTCTTTTGCAAAATGGAGCAATTTTAATGAACAATCGCTTATTTTTTTATTAGCAGTGTATGAGAAATACATTTTGTGTGATATATGTTTTAAACGAAGCGAAATATGCGCACTTCCGTTATAAGCGATATTAAATTTTGCCAGAAACCAGATGCCGGATATTGCACGAGCCCTGATTTTGTGATCGAGTTAGAAACCTGATTTTCGAGTTAGAAACTAAACTTTGTGTTTACTACAAATATTAACAAATTACAGTAAAAAAACTAACAAAGAGAAATTTTTCGTAATATATGTGACATGTTTCTCTTGTGTACGATCGTTTATTTGCTCATTAATGTTGAATTATTCGGTGATTAATAATGTGTTTATACGTCGTTCTCCATTTATATGAAATATGAAAGTAAATGATTTACGCGACGATATATATCGGATGCGAAAAGTTTTTAAATATTAGCCGTCATTTTATTTGGATTGAGCGATCCGTTTGAAATGTCATTAGGGATTTTTCGTTACTGAGCGGTCGGCTAATTTCTACGTTCCACATTTAATTGCCGTGATTATCAGGAAAATGTTGTCATACGATTACGTACGATTATATATCCCTGGAGTAATCATCCGACGGTATTTTATGGCAATCGATGTCATTTTATCGAATTTTGAAGCTGCACATTAATAATTCGAGCTAATTAGCGGGAACCAGTGGTGCATTGCCTCATCAACCTTGATACGTTGACGTTTATGTTGCTTCATAGACACTCTCATTTTCGGTGATTATCGATCAATTATTCCGACACATTGCTTGTATTTATAAAAAAAAAGAAAAATTGTAAAAAAGAAACTTGCAAGAGAAAATAAACGGACGCTTTCTAACGAATCGAGCAAGATCATAACATATTTCTCTCGTTCGTCAATATGTAAATGAATTTTTCTATCTCATCGTTAATTTCTCGCTCGACATAAAAACCATCGAAATAAAAGCAATTAATAACGTTCCTTTAACGCGTCATCGATATAATACACAACTAAATTTCTCGAACAAATATAAAATAATATAAAATTTTGGAATAAATTGTACTTGTTTTATTACAATAAACTATACGGGTTTTATAAAAATAATTCAACTCGAAATGTGACAACACACAACTTCTCTACTTATGGTTTTAATTCTTATAATTCTTGATTTCTCCTCTTGAAAAAAAAAGCAGCAGCGATGTGGTCAATGGTATTTTCGGTACAATCGGAGGATTGTATGTCATTGCAAGCCGGACTAGAATCCAGGACGGTTTCCGAGATTCTCTTGCATGTTTTACAGAAAGTGTAACAGGAACATAAGGAAATGGAAGAGGGAGATCTGGCATACCAGACTGTTTGTTTCGCGTGCAAGCAGTCTCTTTTGTTTTATCAGC
This sequence comes from Pseudomyrmex cubaensis, assembly GCA_014825685.1. NCBI lineage: Eukaryota > Metazoa > Arthropoda > Insecta > Hymenoptera > Formicidae > Pseudomyrmex > Pseudomyrmex cubaensis. The sequence goes on along the minus strand of QVOA01007585.1, from coordinate 37,562 downwards.
TACAACTCTTCTTAGCAACCCGAGAGAGAGAGAAAGAGAGAAAGAGAGAACAGCTGAAGCTGACAGCCGGATAACGTCCGCATTTATATGCGCCTACATATGTACCGTGTCTTGTACGTAATATCGGATAAATAATGCGTGTCAGATTTGCGCTTGTGTGCTCGTGTCTTTAGCGTTGTGTGGATTCTATTTACGACATGCCTTGATTTTAAAATCGAAATTGCGCGTGTTTTTAGGACAGTGAGGATGATACGGGAAGATCCGCTAAAAATGTAAGAAACGATAAATTTGGTAATTTTATTGAATCTCGCGCAAAGCGGATTATTTTCGCCGTATATTAAATGCTGAAAATACACTTTTCGATTTTGGAGAACTATGTCATTGTAGTCTCTCTCTCTCTGAAATAAGTTTGACATAATCTTCTATGCATATTACGGATGCTTACGCGTGAAACATAATAAAAATTGATAAACTTATAAGATGAAAATAAAGGTGATTTAAAATTTTTTCATAAACTCTTTAATTTTCAACGAAATAGATCAGATATCGGGAAAAAATACAACCCAAGCGGAACAAAAAGCCGCGACTTTGCTCGCTCACCACCCGGTAGAAACCATTCTTTAGGGTGATAAAAAACACCGACTTGGTATTTTTAATCTCGAATAACGGCGCGAGAGATGAAGAGAGAGAGAGAGAGAGAGAGAGAGAGAGAGAGAGAGAGAGAGAGAGAGTGAGGGAAGAGAAGAGAAAAGAGGGCAACAACAACGCCGGTGTGGGCCATCATACTTGCTAGGATTTGTACAACATCCTGCTCGCCGCTCGGCGAGGATGTTACGTGAGATTCGCGAGCGGGTAGCTACACTGTACGGCAAAAGGAGGTGGCTTTATGATGGGGCGCAAGGGAGAGGCACGGCGGCGGCAATTTGCGGTAGCAGCTAATTACAAGAGTCGTTATGAAAGTGCGGAATAATTTCGCGCGGATTTTCGTCGAATATTAAATTATTCTTTTGCCGCGTCGTTGATTCTCGCGCGCGTAAAATGAACAAGGCAAGGTTTGGTGCTACTTTATTTAAATTGCGCATTAAAGTTTCATCGCGAAACATTAAAATTATCTTCTCGTCACTTGGGAGTTTATATTATAATTACCGACAAAGCTGTTTTTATGTATTCCAATTAACATTTATATATAAATCATCACTTTTCTTTTGTAGACTTGTTTTACGCGTGCCATACTGATTGTGAGAGTAAACACCGCTATTATTTAAAAAAAAAAATAAAATAAAATACAATAAACTTGTATCACAAATTTTTCTTTTTTTAAACTTACTTTTCTTCCCAAATCTATTTTACGTCTCTCTTTCTTTCTCCATTGTTAACAAATCGATAAAGTTTAATTGTTTGAGAACTGCTGGCGCTGTGCAGGAGAAATTTATGACGTATATAGAAAAGTAACAGCCGAGATAGTTCGACTTTTTTTCAAAATAATGTAATTACATTCTTCCGCGAAAAAACCTAGCAGCTCAAATTTCGCAGCCGTTCATCACCGCTGGAAAATATGTCCAAGGCGATGCAGTTGGAGGTTGCGTGAGATCAATGAGCGGAATCGACGCGCTACTCGCGTCGTAAATTCGCGGATTAACGCGGCTCGACAGCTCGTTAACAGCTGACGCGCGTTGGGTAAAGCTTGGTTTACGTGCAGCCAGTAAAGAGGCCAAATCGACTGCGCAGATTATTGTTAGTTTTAGTTTTGTTTAATAAACGAATAGAATGGAAATATCCGCGCAACACGATTGTTTTTTAAGTCGACCTACATCGCAGACCTCGAGAGATACAAGACGACAATGAGGAAAGATCCAGATATAACAATGATCATCACACACTCAATGTATTCTCGCAAACGAGCAACTTCGGAGCTAGATTGCGAGTTCAACAAGCTTGTTCGAAGTGCAGGAGATTTCATGATGAAACTCGAGCAAATAGCTCGATGATTGCGAATGATCTCTCGACAATTGCACGCGTGTGCGCAACGCACCGTATCAAACACGCGCGAGAGAAGACAAACGACGCTTTCTCGCGTCGTATAATAATTTCCAATTACCGCGAATTAACGACGCTGTGTATACATTTTATGCTGTCGCGCTGCTGTTCGCGAACGCGCGTCATGTTTGCGCGAACGTTGTGTTTTCAGAACGCGCGCCGAGGAAATATATCACTCTCGAGTTACAAATGTATACTGATTATATACGAGCCCATTCGGAAAATCTATGTATCTTATGGTGAGAAATTTAATACACTCTGCAAAATTTATACATATATATACATACATAAATACGTATATTGCGTCAAGTACCGACTGCAATAATGCGCGCGAATGCGACACGGTTGCGCGTGTCACATATAAAAATAAAAACGTTCCGCAACGTTATATGTAAGAGTACGCGCAAAAATAAAACAATAAGCGTGCAGAAAAATACTAACAAGTGCGTGCATCACTTGACGAGAAACAATTTGTGAAGTATATCGACACATGTAAATAACACGTGTAGTATACGCGCGCACGTTTTATGAACTGAAATGCTCGAGTCTTTCGAGTTTTTTTTAGATATAAATTTTTAGCTGAAAAGTTGAATTCTTCAAATGCGCTTTTATATGTCCGTCGGAATTGTTGAGCGTTTCGGAAATAAACTTTATGTGTTAGCGCGCGATCCTTGAATCATCGTCGGTATAAAAAGCGCAAATCGCAGGAGACTATCTGTGTTAAAAACACGAACAATCTCGTCATCCCCTCTCTCTCTCTTTCATCCCTCTTTTCCTCCTACCGGGTTCGATAAAACCCGAACGTCCGCTTTCAATCAGTCTCACGTTTTTTAGGACAAATAAATTACAATCGCCGCTCTCAATCTATTTCAATCGTGCGAAATTGACGAGCGTGTACATTTCGATCTGTCATGCCCCCGGACGCGCAATCGATTATTTTCTAATAAACTACGTCAGATCGGAAACAACTTCGTCGAATAATTTATCGATGCATCTACGATCGGAGGGTTAAAAATACGGAGTGCATGGCACGCAATATAAATATCTAAGGGTACGGTTGTGTTGCACTATATTAATAAACATTTATCGGCTTTTCTTATACGACTGGAACGCGTTCTCATGACTAACGAGCTGAGCACGTAACAATAGCGTAATTATTTTAAATACTTCAGTATAAAAAAAATGACTTTTTCGTGCAGGTTACAACGTCAGCAATTTTATTAATTAGAACAATAAATTACTCTCTTTAGATAGTCTCACTCACAACCTGCTTCTCTCTCTCTCTCTCTCTCTCCCTCTCTCTCTCCCTCTTTCTCTCAACGACAGTGCACTCGCTCAAAATTTCGTTATTCTGTGTCCGTAGATTCGCCATGTAACGGGTGAGCGGTATAAAACATTATCGTGCGACACAGCAGCGGCGCGATTCCCGTCACGTAGCGGCTCGCAAATAGTTAATTAACTTAGTGTTAACGATTTATTCTCCCCGCAGTATAACAGCGCCATGACACTCGCGCGTGACAAAGATTGAAAACACAATAAACGATAAATGAAGAAGAAACACACGGTTCAACTTTTGTCAGAGAGAGAGAGAGTGTAAAGTTTTTACGCGATCCTTGAAGATTTCAGAATCGCTGAATTACAAGAGGATGAAAAGAAATAGCGCGTTACGAGACGCGCGCGAGAACGTCTCGGATTTATGGGAACGCTGTAAAACGGGTCGTTTACAAACCGCGTTGCAACCCGTTTCATCTTGAACACCTGAAAATCTTTCTCGCGGTTAACGCCTGTACGAAATGAACAACGCCGCGCTGTATTGTCGCACGATAAACCGGGATTAATCGCAAATCCCCCTCAGTAATATTCCCGGCTTGATGAGCTTATCTCGGACCGCGGAATTGCGTCTCGCCGCGGATTTCAAGCGCTCTCTCTCTTGCCTTAATTCGTTAAAACGTGACCTGAGCAACCGGCTGACGAAGAGTGTACTCGAGATCGTAAACCAAGAATATAACCGCTCCCTAAACTCAAGGACAGACTGAATTTAAAACGAGGATCTTGCACCCTGCCACTCTTGGCTTTATGCCTTGTAATTTCAAGAGCCTCTCGTCTCTCTCTTTCTGTCTCCTCCGCGCGCTGTTCTGCTAGCGCGCAAACTACACATAATACACAGTTTCACTGTAACGCGAATAAAAGTGTCTTTCCGGTTTATCAGACCTCCATCAATCATCCGCGCGGACTTTGAGCGATTTAGTGTCGTCTGATAGGCGGATTTATATAAATATTCGAGAAAAGTAACTCGAGAATATATTTAGAAAATTTGAATTTATCTTGCTTAAGTCTTTTTTTTCTCTCTTCTATTGCTAGAAGACTTTTTTTTGTTTTTTTAATTGAAACAAAAGTTGAACAAGAATATTCAAGCGTAAATACTTAGTAGAAAAAAAACCGTACGCCTTTCGCAACTGTAGTACATTCGTTACTCAATTATATTCCGTTAATTTATTTCTGCTGCCACTTCTTTAAACTGTCCGAGTTCGATAATGTCATCTTAGCGATTGTTATTTGCTCATGAATCTTAAGGAAGGTCTTGTCTCAAAGATTCGACATTTTTTCTATCTTTTTAGTTCTTTTCCTCCCTCCCCCGATCTCTCTTTCAGAGACGCTCGTCTCTCTCTCTTTTCTTTCTCGTTCCCGTTCTCTTTTATCTCTTGTCATTTTATTAAGAGGCCCCGTGCCATCGTTCTCCCATGAAAGTGCCATCGTTATCAGATTAATTGTTCAGCTTTGGCACGTCAATGCGATTTGTTCGGCTCATTACTGCTTCACGTGTCAAACATGCAAGAAGAAGAAGAAGAAGGATTGCTGTCGCAGAAATCCATTTGCGGGAATAACATCGAGAATATGAGAGAGAGAATCTCTCCACACAAAAAGAAGAATTTCTCAACTTAACTTGGAAATATCGCAACGATATTTATATATGTTGAAAATAACACATCTGTCACAAGTACCGACATACACGCGTATGCAACTTTAATACCTCTCTATTTAAAAAATTAGCTAACAATTTTCCGATTAGAATCGAGATCTTCGCGAAAAACAAAACAAAAAAAAAAAAAAAAACGTGAAAGCTGCTTCAATCCAAAAGAAGGCGAAAGAACGTTCGCTATTCACAAGCGGCTAGTACGAGATTCGACACAATAAGAAGCAAAAGTCGTCTCTTTTTGGCAGACAACTGAAGAGCAGTCGCGAGCACGAAAGAAACGGGAAAAAGGTTCTCGAGGTGGAATATTCGGTTGTCTTCAAGTAGACGATGTTAGAAACGTTTCTCTCTTCTGAATTTCCAATCACTAGTCGCGTAACTACGTAGAATGGAGATATGCGCGCATATATTCTTAGTTTTTTACGCGCTAGAAAAAATTTCATACGTGTCCTTTCTCTCTCTCTTTTTTTCTCTCCTATTTAATCATTGCTAAAGACAATTCAGTCGGTATTCTCATTAGTTTAAAGAGAAAAAAATTATCAAATATATCGAAGATGCACGTAAATTTTAGCTAGTCGATATTATATCGAGCGATAATATTACAGCTTTAAAATAATTAAAAAACACAATATGCTACTTACGCGCGCGATTGTTGCATTTAATTTACTCGCTCTTATTGCGTAGATATGGTTGCAAAAACGCGAGTGAAAAGGTGTGTACATACGTACAGCGTGCGCGCGAGCTCTTAAAACGGGAGAATTTAATTTTGCCTCGCGCGCGTTGGATACAATGTAGCAAGAGAAATTAGTTTCGGGTTTTTTTTCGGGAAGGGAAGAAACACGCACACACATTAATATATAACGCTCGCGTATACACACACACATGCATGTATAAATTATATATATGTATATATAGCAAGCTCAACGTAATTATTTCCACCTCGTGTTACAATTATCTGCGAAACGATTTTGCGAGCGTATGCGAGATAATCTCTTTCGCTATTGCATAATGTTGCCGCGCTCTGATATTATTTTACGCTCTCACATGACAACTACGTTACAAAAATATAACGGCCATTGTGTGTGTACAAACATTCAGTGATATAATTTCACTGATGAAATCTTTCCGTGTTGTTCTTAATACGAGATACACGGTAATGAAGCTGCGCGCACGCAGATTGATCTTAATTGATCTTCGTTCCACAAACACGGTGTAATATTTTTTTTCTTTCGTGTTTAAACAGTCATTGGTTACTTGCTCGCAGTTGCTCCTGTTTGCGTTATCGTACGACTGATGTTTTACAGCAGAAACACAATACACAGGGAGATGAATAACAGCGTGTGCAGCAACATGTGAGCGATATTTTGTAAATTCTAGATTTTAGAAATTTATACATCGCTTTACTTTAACATATGTTATACGAATCGCTTCGAAACAACGTATTATCTACTACCGTTTTGCTAAAAATGGTTTCTAAACGAACAGCTTTTTTTTTGTCACTTATTTGTTGTGATACATTTCGCGAGAACATTTTGTCTCGCGACATTTTTGTCATTCGTTTTAACACGTGTTCACGGTTTAACGTGGTTTCCCATCGAGATCGATTGCGCATTGTATATGTTAATGCTCGAGATTTCCGAGGTAAATTTTGCTTCAAAAATAAAACCAACCAACTACGTTAACTTTCGTCATTTCTCTCACTTTCAATGTTCTCTTTTTTTTTGTTTCTCTGAAAATATTGCGCTTTCCGCGGAAAATGTATAAATGTAAATTAAAGTCCGTCGCTGACCTTAATAAACATCTTGTTTCAAATAAACACTTTTATACAAAACTTTCATATATAGCTGTGTAATAAGATTTGAAAAAAAAAAGAAATCCACTAACATTTCACAATATAATAATACGGAGCAAATGTGCGAGAGATAAAAAACCGCAACCAGGAACTATTTGCAAGGATTTCTCGAATAAAAGTCGACGACTAATCTAATGGAAAGAAAACGCAGGCAAATGATAAGCCGGTAAAAAACTGAAAACGAGAAATGTACGGTGGAAGTAAAGCCGGGACGAGATTCGCCACATAGTAGAAAACAGACGGTCGTTCTTTTTAGAAGATACTCGAAGGATGTAGCGCAAGTACGGAAATACAATGAGAGGGGAAAAGTGCAAGAAGTAAGACGTTTTCGAACTGAGCTTTGCCTCGTAAATTCGAGTAAGAGCTTCAAACAAGTTTCGTAATGGCGACCACAAGATTGAAAGGCAATGTTATCGTGTTTCTTATGTTTTCTTTATTTCTTTTTCTGTTTACACTCTTTGCTTTTTTTCTTAATTTTTATCTGAAACGGATGCGTAAATGAAATCGTATTGAAATTGTAATGCAAAGTACACAGGGCTGTTTTTGCATTATATTATGCTGTATATACATTTTGATCTCATTCAAATAATATTTTTAAATGAATAAATGTTTCTCCTTAACAGTTTTGTTTTTTTTAGCAAAAATGTACAATTTTAAATATTAATATTATAAATATTAAATATATACATATGCACATTTGTAAAAAGATGTCACATTTTTTTATATATCAGCATTTTGTTTTAAATTCTCAAATGTTTGCGAATGTCTGATATCGCGAAGCTACTTACAAATCCACATATCTTTTCAAACTTTTAGATTGCGAATTCGCATATGAATCTGCGAATCCTTCCGTAAAAATCTCATCGCTTCCGCGTTTTTCTTCATACCCAGCCGTCTTGCCGGCGACCTCAATATTCATCCATATCCTTCGACATATGTAATCATATCTTTTATAGGCGTCATCGCCATAACTCGTCGCAGTCAATGTCCGACGACTTTTCGAGAGCACCTGAAAAGCTCGTGCCCGGAACGTCATTGCGTCTTTTTCTTCTTGGTTGCGTTTTTCCGCGCGACGTCGAGCGTTTACATAGCGCGTCTTCTTAACAATGTTTCATACGCAGAATCGCGCTTCGTCGTTTAGCGTAAGTGTTCGTAAAATCGTGCATCGCTTGCCTCGTTTACGGTCGGTTCGCCTGTAACCTTCCGGTTTTCCGTTCTTCCGCTCGCCGAGCTCGGTTTCGCGTCCCTTTTAACTTTTTCTTTTGCTCGCCGCGCGTCTACGACGCATTTTATTTTTAAGTACTTCATAAAAACCAGTATTAAAAAGAACGTTGATATTCAATATAGATGCATACATATGTATATATAAGTATTATATATAATATATAATATCTATATCAATTTATTATTTTTAAAGCAAAATCAAATAATGTGAAAATCTCAAATATGTGCGATTTAAAATTCACCATTTCGCTTCGAAAGCTTTGTATTTAAATTTTATTCGACACATTCAGTTTTATTTTGACGTTTCCGAAAACACAATCCGCATTCGTTTGCACGCTCTTAAAAAGATTACTATTTTACATCTCTGTGGTTCTACTTATTCTCGTATTTTACCCTCCCTCATATCGTATTTACTTCGTGTTATCTTTGTAATGTTCTTTCTCACATTTCTCTTTATAAAATCGTAAAAGTTTTCTTTCGTGCCAAGATAAACATAGGAATAACACAATTTAAATATCTAGAACGTTGAAAACAAACAATTTCTCTACCAAATACAACCAGCCAATTTCTATTACATTACGCTCGCCGAATTCCGACCGCGAAATCTATTATCGATAATAACTCGCGTGTTTATCTATGGTATTATAGTAATTGCAGGTCGATGTAAGTTGCCGCGACCTGCTGCTGCTGCTACTCAAATGGCGGATACACTGTTCAGGTTAAAGTCGAAGTTCTCTCGCATTAATACGTCTTGGTCAGGCTTTAGAGAACTCTCGTGGGATCTTACGAAGCTTCATTACCAGCACTAAGTTTCCGTCGAGCGCCTTCGAAATCCGAAATGGCGTTAGCCAACTTGCTGTTACTGCATCAAATCTCCTCGAAATATTACACCGACTCGAAGGATCGCAAATTGCAGCCGATATAGATTGCGTTTCGAATAAAGCGCGCGTCTATCTAGCCGCTTCAACAAGTAAGTAAGCTCGTTTTCGCGAAGATGGACGAACATCATGAGATCAGATCACCACTAATGTTATTTAACTGATAAAAGACGTTTGAGAGAGAAAATTCTTTTTCGATTGAATTTTTGCAATATTAGATTTGAAACATTAAGTGCCTAACTTCTATTTAAAGTTTGTTATTTTAAAAAACGTTCAAAACTGAGATTGCGCACAAATAACGCGTAAAATTTTAGAAGAAATATAATTAATTTGACGTGCACGTATTAAGTTCACGTATCAAGTTTCAGCAAATAAAGAAATTTTTCTTAAAATTTCAAAATAAATTTAACAAAGCGTGTCACGTTGCACGTGATCATTAAATATTAAATGCTCAAATAGAACAGCGCGGAGAGATTAGATTGTAACGGATGTTCAGCAGCGAGATTGCGAGCGACGAGATTAACGAAGTAGAAAGAGTCCGACGGAGAAAGTCCGAGCGGTGTTTTCCTTGCAGCCTCCGCGCAGTCTTTTTCCGGTATTTTATAGCGCCCACGTTCAACAACAATTTTCCCCTGCGCGTGCATGTATACAAGAAGGGGAGGCTCTGCTTGGCGGTGCATTTCACAGTCGCGACGTGCTCAAGTTTTATCGATGCGCACGAGAGACGCCTGACGGCTCTCTGCTCGCGGACGATAAATAAGATCGCAGTTTTAAGTACATAAATGCGGCGCATTTCCGTGAAACGAGATTATACCGAGTGTGCGCACCGACATTTATGTTTCAACAATAAATACGGTCCGGGCGGCAGATGCGTTAAAAATATATTCCGATGCGCGTTTTACGTTTCACGCGCACGCACACAACGCGGCCGCGTCGGCATTTCCACATGAACTTTTCGCACTGAAGTTTACAATGAGTTTTTTTTTTATTTTTACCCCGCGCACATCTCTGAACGTGCCCGACCGTTGGGGGTGCGGTAAATTTACATGGCCGCAGAAATGAATGTTGACGAATACGTTCTGCATTTTTCAGAGAAAAAGATTTATGAAAAAAATTAAAACTCTCGGTGAGAAAGACGGTGGGAGAGCGCGCGCAGAATCTCAGCACCTTTTTGGCGAGAAGAAAAATTATCGCGACGTGAAATAATATTGAGTTCGGCATTATTCAACAGACAAAATAATAATCCGTCGCGATGCTTCGTGCGATGAGATATTGTCATGTAAAACTATGTATTTATGTTAGTTGAGTCGCGCGCGGAAAAGCGTCACTTCCTCCGTGCCCGGCAGTTTTGCGAAATTGCAAGAGTCGTACTTTTATCTGCATGGGCGATAATTTCCGCGACAAGAGATTTCGATAGTCGATAGTTCCGTCGATGTGAGAATCGACAAACCAAAAAATCTTAAGTGCCAACTTTCCGTACGATTCTTCACTTTCGAAAGTCCTCTGTTGAAGACGCGCGTCGGAAACTACGGAACTGTCGCGGATAGCAAATAAGACTGTGATTTGAACTTGCGAACATCTATCACTTTTTGTGTCTTTGCGTTCCTTTCTGGATAGCTCTGGTAGTTTGGTGTTTTTTTTTGTACACGTATCCTATCCTTGAAATTCTTCGCAACAAGATCCGAGTTCACCGAATCGAACAGTTGATAGTCTGAAGAACTTGCAAGGTAGTCGAAATGTACGTCGTCGAGTGCAATCCGAAAACGGAACGCGTGCCGAATACGAAAGAGAAGCGAGGAAAGTGCGCGGGACGAAAAGTTGGGGGAGACGAGGCCACGAGGTGAAGATAAATGCAGTAATCTAAGTTTTTCCATCTTGCGGCGCTCCATCTGCTTGGTTCAAGGGAGAATAGGAGCTTCTTTTGGCTCTGTTTCGCCGCGTACGCACCACAGAGATTGTCATTGAATCGCTTAACCCTTTCAGCGCTGAATCAGGAAAAGTTTTTCGCATTTCTTCGTTTGACACGTCAGAACTGCGGAAATTTGTACAATTTGAATTTCAAGATTTATGTCGTATATAGAATTGCACGAAATTTTAACAGAGTCGTTACGTTTCCCGGACTTCGTCAAGAAATTGTCTCTCGACGGTGTCTACCGCGTATGTAATTTCAGATTCCGTCACGCAATAACAAAGTTACTCGAAGAAATGAAATTTGTTACCGCACACAGCGCGTTACCCGACTGTATATGCATGATAATTTCATTGCGCAACAAAGTGCACCGCTGAAAGGTGTAAGTACGTTAACCGCTAAATATGCATCCCATTTTCAAACTTCTCCATCAGCGTGACACGCGCCTTCGAGTTCCTCCAACCCCATCGTCGAAATTTCTCTCGCACTTCCCAAAGGACCGCCGAGGAAGGGAAACTTTCGAGAAATGATCTCCATTTCGACATTTCCTCTCTTTCTCGGCGCTGCGGAATTTTTCCGCCTCCTTTCCCTTCTCACTCCCTCCCGCTCTTCTTCATCCCCGCGGATTTACGAGCAGCGTGAGGTACGTACTTCGCGGGTCGTAATTCGAAAAAAAAAGTTCACCCTTTTCGCGGGCCGTGGTTTACAATGGCGGCGAAAAAACGGATTATACCGCACTTAAAGCCCGCCCCGCCGTTCTCCACAAGTTTCCTCACTCATTCTGTTACACGCCGAAGTTTCTAGTTCAATGTAACGCGGCTATCGATAGTTTCTCCTCCCTCTCTGATCGTATCACCGTGCGCCCGTTCTATACGGCACAATCGTTTTCCGGTTTGTAAATCGCTTAACACGTTGAACCTCGACGTGTTCAATCGGCAACATTCGCGGATCTTTTCAGCCGCGATGTAATCTTTGACCGACCGACTTTCTTAATCCAAGAAAAATTATATCAAGTCAGTGCGAAGAAACTTTTATACCTTCAAATTTCGATTTCGAGTAAAGTGAGCTTTTATTCGTATATGTGTTGAGAAAAACATACAATAGAACTTATTGACAATGAGATTAGGAATTTGATGTGCGTAGGAAAGATCTTTTCTTTGTCACAAACAGTACGTGGTACGAGAAACCAAGTCTCAGGAAATCAAAGATGCGCGAAATCATTGATTGATGTAATTCGAGAATGAACGCAATCAATAACCTGGTACACGGATAAATGAAAGAATAACGAAGCGACGTTGTTTCATTAAGCGACCGCTCGATATTCTTGTTCTTAAAATAGATTTATTCCTCAGGGTTGATTCTCCATCGAAAGGTCGATGGGTCGGAACGGAGGAAGGGAATTGGCTTGATATTTCAATCAGGATAAGTGTCCACTGTTTTATTAGCTCTTCAGTGTTTTACTGCCGTAATCTCTAATAAGATCCGTGTTGCGAGGGAATAAAAATATCCAACAATGACGTTACACATCCCGCTTGACGCAATGACATTTTCCATTTTTGCATGTGTATTTGTAAATATGCGCCATTTGACGGGATATCGATAAGAGAATAGAAATTACGTGTACAATCTCGCGAGACGGGATGAAAATTTCAAGTGACGATATTACAGATCGTTATTAACAAGTTCACGTTCCGTCCACATTTTTCCATGAAGAAGAAAACGCCGTTTTCTCGTCTCGGCTGTACAAACACCGCTGACCCTCCTCAATCTTCCGAAAACAACGTTGACCCTCGATCGAGTGAAACACTGACGTATATACGGAGCGCTTCTTATATTTTTCTGCGTTTTTCGGGGCCCGGGGCTAAACTATCGCGGGGCTTAAACTATCTAAGAATACAAAACGGTAATTCTTTCGATCTCAAAATATTTTCCGAGATGTTCTCTGCAATCTCAAAAATTCTTCCTCCGGTGTACACGTCTGAATGTATTATCTGAATAATGCGCTCACATTGCGCACGTTAATTGAATACGTGGCAACGCTGAAAACGGAAGGGTTGGAGATGCTCTGAGATATAGATTTCCGTGGATCGATAAGCCGAGAATGTAATATCCCGAAGATATGCAAGGAACTAACAATATTACGACGTAACAATCAGAATTATTGAACGTCACAATCCATGATCAAGAAACTAATAATACCGTGGGACGTTGTCTCATTATATATGATCTGTATATATATATATATGATCTGTATATATAAATATCACTAATATTCGAAATACAATACGAAGATTTGAACTTCGAGAATGCAGAGAAAATAGACACTTTTACACACCTCTTGCGCGAACCCAATCGAACTCATTTCTGCCATTCTTATCTTCGTTTTTTCGTGGGAAATACGAGCGTGAAAGCTATACCGCACCTTCTTGGAATTCGTATTGCCCTCTTCGCGCTATCGAATGGCCAGTTAAGAAGATCATCACGGTATACTGCCTTCTCGGTAGACGAAGAGGACCCTACGGAGCGCGTAATAGTTACGAGTGTGCTAATACATAAAACGTTCTCCGTACTAAAATCCAAAGAGAAGATATTGCAATAAAGGTAAATATCACCACATTGTGAATTAAATATCAGTCGGAGATACATGTACATCTTTATAAGTATCTGTGTGTATATTTGAGTAGTGCGTCCTATTTCGGAACAGAATCGCAACACGGTTCATTAAAATAGAGTAAACCGACCTTTCCAGAGACCGTTTTCAATAACGCGAAATGTGTCGTCATCAACATCCGTTGCGCCGATATCTCAAATGTCGTAAGAACAGCGGCAGTTCGATATCCGTGTTACATTTAACGCGGAAATAGCGCGAGAAGTGAGATAGCATTACGCGTGATAACATTACTTTTCTAATAATGTTTTTTTTTTTATCACTCTTCACTGTTTTTATATTCGAAGTACAAAATATTACGTAAGAGTTTCAAATGTTATTGTTGAAAATAATATGAGAAAATATAAAATTATAATGTGTAGTTGATTATCAGAGTCTGAGAAAGTGCGAAAATGGCACATTCATTTTACGGATTGTTTTAATCGCTTCTCTCCCTCATCTATCAATATCCGCCATTTAATTTAATTATATTTCGCTCTGTCATTATTCGCATACAACCGTGTATATATTCTCTTACTGCGTTCATCAGACGATAACTTCATCGGAAGAAGAACTTTTATTGCGGATCGTCATAAAATATTACTCATTCATTTCTTCTTTTCTTTAGTTTTTCTCGAATAATAAAAGCTCGCGGGATACTGCCGCCGAACTGAGTTTTTGCAATTTTGCGGACCCAAGCGCTCCGGTTGGCTGTAGTTCTAATGGCAGACCGGGGAAAGACTTCGGAGTCGCCGCGTATCCGCGGGCACATTTTACGACCGTCTGATCCGCGCTATATTTCCGCAGACTTTTCTCTTTCTTTCTTGATTCTCCATGCGGGTTACGTTTTTTACAACTTACCGCGCGACGTTTCACCACCCCGTACTCTAAAATTGGCAGTTAAGGAAAGATCCGTTCTTAGAGATCTAATATTTTTCTTTGAGGAACAAGAGAACTGGCAAACAGTCGTCGCTTTTTCTTTCAACTTTAACGAACTGTGTTTCTTGAGATGATAATTATATAAAATTACGCACACACATCTGACAGTTTCAAAGTACAATTTTACGCGTATGTGTACATTAGTTTTAATTTCTCGCTCAGTTCCTCCAAGTTACAAAAAGCACACCTACAATATACACACACACATGTATATATAATTTCTATATTTCTTTAGTACTTAACTACCATTCTGTACATTTATTATCTGACGTCGAATGTGATCGAACAAATTGCTTTCTCAACGAGCTAATTTTCTCTTTCGAGGAAATCTTATTCAATTGCAACGGGAATAAGACCGGGAGGGAAAAAGAAAATCTGTTTTCCCGTTTTCCATTCGAACACTATGCATGGATACAACGCATTGCTTACGCCAATCCCGAAGTAGAATGGGTTAACGTGGAATAGAAGAGGTCTTCGCGGCTTTTGCGCGGATTACGTCTCGAGAATTTTACGTCTTTTCGCAAACCCCGTGGAATGAACACTTGAAGGGAGGATCATCGCTATATAAACGGAGTATGTCCGCGCGCGTTGGAATGTGGATAACCAAAAAGCTTTGCTCGATTCCGTTTGCAATATGTCGAACAAAGTTTTCGGAAACTCCGCTCACCTGAATCGAAACTTTTTCGCAAACCACGACGAAAGTGCGCTCTAATAACCCGAGTTGTTGTTTCGGCAATTAGTGACATGCGTGTGCAGATAAACTCGCAAGTCGCGTTTACCAAACGACGCTTGTTACAGAACTGCGAAAGTTGTCACGCATTCTCTTTTTTGAAAGCACATGATTTATACAATTGCACGCGAACTTGAAGGAACTGAGCGAGAAATTAAAAATTAAGACGAACTCTTGATGCAACTGAATATAAACAAAGATAGATATTATACGTCTTTTTTATTCTGAATGATCTGTATGCATCCGTTTTGTAAATGAGACGGATTTTAGCGCGAAATAATTTCCCCTCCTCATCCTAATTAAAAGTCTTCTTTTTTTTTTAGTAATTGAAATATTTCGTAGAAAATTTCCAGGAACCCGAGGAAAATGCGGTCTTCCATTACGTGTGCAAGAGCTTCCAGCTTTTTGTCCGGTTTCTTTCTTTCTATTCGCTTTTTTTTCTTGCTCTCGTTTCGCTTTTCTTTGTGAAACGTTTGAGAGTGAATGGCGAGGTCAATGACGTAATTACGAGATTGAAAAGGATACAAGATCCCTTATCATCAATTATGCGTATCACGGTTCTTACATCTAAATAAAATTCATATTTACTGTTGAATGTGAAAGAAACAAATGAATTCAATGTAGACGAGAGCAATCAACTACGAAACGTAAACAAATATGTTATATATAAATAAAACGAATATACTAATGTGGAGCAATTTTAATATTACTGTTATTAACTTTAATATCGCTGTTATTACTGTTAATATTACTGTTATTTGCGGCTAAATATAGTAGTACTTGGAGAGAATTTCCAATTCAATTGAAGGATACATTTATAGTGTTTTTCTTGGAATGTCGTTGTCTAAAATCTGTGTACGTACAGAGTCTTTTAAAATTTCGGTAAACACTAAAGTTACTCAAAAACTATAGCAAAAAATATGTAAGAAACGAACTTGTACGGCTTAAAAGAATCTATCCCTAATAATACGACAGTAGCGAACCGTGGGGACTTTATCTCTGTTGTGACACACACCCTCATACACGCGACAAAGCTATGGTTGATCATTTTCGAGATATTAGCGTTATTCCGGACTTTCAGAGAACTCTGTACATACATATATAAGCCTTATGTGTGAAATCACGGATTCCTTGCGTGGTCGTTCGATCGGACAGCCAGCCGGAAAGGGCTTTTCGCACGGAAACTTATTGAAAAGTGATCGCGGCAGAAAAGCATTCGGCCAGGAGGTCCATGGGACTCGATTCCAAGGCGATGATCTCCTTAACTGGCCGTTCCACGACGTGGGAAAGTCGCCGAATTGGCTGCCGGCCAGAGAGATAGCCGCGGAAATACGACTCCGAACGATCATGCCGAGAAGTCCTCGCTCGAAAATGCACGTTTTCCCCCCTTTTTCTCGGATAGCTATTGGACGTATGTACAGAAGAAAGAACGCCGTCGCAAAATTGAGAAGGGTCGACGTGGGAGAGACGCTCTCTCTTTTTCTCTCTCTTTCTCTCTCGAAGAAATGACAGAGAGATAGACAGCGAGAGAAAGAGAAATCTCTTCCTACAAGAGGAGCGATAGAGAAGTTCTTTTGGTGAAAGGATTCCTCACCCTCGCAGTATAACTGCGTTACGTGGAACGCAGCTGCGCACCGTGCCGGGAAGGGCGAATTTTCCACGCAGGAAATGTGTTTAAGACAAATATATCCGCGCTCGCGCGCAGTACTGATACCTCATAATTCACCAAGTTGCGAAATTTCGCTTACAACAGTTTCCTATTACGCAGCCAACAGTATTTGCATACTGTAATAACGAGCTATATATATATATAGCGATAACAATATTTTATAGAGATTAAGTACGGAGTAAAATATAAAAAGCATTAGAGAGTGTATGCAAAAACAAAAGTCTCATCAATTAAAACGAAACGGCAAGTTTTTCTCTCTAGCGCAGGAAAGATCGGATTTTGGGGATTACGAGGCATTAGCATTACACAGGACGAAGTTGCACCAAACACGTGAAGTAAGAGTCGATCTAGACTAATCGATAGCCGGCGCGCACTTCGCCCCGTGTAACTGCAGTTACTTACGAGGTTCCACTAATTTCCCAGATTAATTCGAACGACCATCGAGGAGATTAATCGTGACGGAAACTCACAAGCTATTCTCCGCGGAGCGGAAACGGACGCGGATCGTTGGCGAGGCTGTAGCGCGACCCGATCGCGCTAAATCATGCACGGGATAAACCAACCGGCAGACCGGGAGGTGGGGAAGTTTGTTGCGGTAAAATACGTTATTAAGATCGTTATATCGGTCAGGTTTATTATAGCGAGCTTCGTGATGCGACCACACCGCAATAACGGATCGCATGCAAAATTCCGCGCGGTGACGTAATTCCGCGCGAAATTACAAGCTGCGTCTCACGCGATAGCTTTTTTTTGCGCGAGTAACGCTCCCGTATCTATGCGCAAGGTTCCTCCGTAATATCCGAACCGGACATTCCTATAGATATTGCATAAATAATCTAGTTAAAAAAAAAAGTTTGGAACAGCTTTTAAATGAGGAAACAAATATCGAGTCTTTGAAACGTAGCGTGAATGAGAGAGAATGAATATAAAATAAATTAAATTAAACTTCAGCAAAAAAACCAATATTTTTGTTTTAATAAAATGTTTAACAATTTTAGAAGACTCTCTGTAAACTATTATATTACGCGACCGCGAATTTTGAAACCAATATGTATGAAATGAGAAAAGCTTCTGTGTGACATTATTTCACTTTTCTTTTGAAATATCATTTTTCTCTTATTTTCGCGAGTAAGAGAGAGAGAGAGAAACAGTCGTAACATCAAGGATAGCTACAGAAGTCGGACTGCTGATGAAAGTAGAGAAATGTGAAAATGTTGTAAATTAGAAAACGCAGTGATATTTCTCCCTCTAATCTTGCCCGATGCGCAGCCAGCAAAACAGGTCGTACCGAAACGCTTTTGACCGTGATTAAAACTTCAACTGGCAGAAATCCGAAATAAGCTCTAAAGCTCTAAGAGGACACTGTTTTCTTTGTGAGCAAAGGAAATGAAACTTTTATAAAAATTGTTTTATGCAATAATTATGTAATTATTGCGCGTGCAATATACAATATACTTGTATATTTTTTTAATTTCTATTTCGAAATAAACAGAATTTGTTCACTAATGGTTTCTCTTGTAATTGTAAAACTTTTACCACTAGAAAATCGTCGTAATCGTGACTATTTTGCATGATATTAATATAAACAAGAGTAGGAAATGCTTCTCTGACAAACGATTGAAATTGTGAATTTATTGAGAGTTTTGGTGGAAATTTCCCGCTCGTGAATTAGCGTACGTGAAGAAGATTTACGACGCAAAGTACAATCGCGCGCCACATATGGCGTGATCCGTTTTACGTCCCAGCACACCATCAACTCCGCACTTGCGGCGCTATCGGTAGCGGAAGGGGTGATCGATCGCACAATAGCAGTAATTAAATAATTCATTTAGAACCTCTCACCGTGTTCTCGTCATTGTCACGCGTAATATACATGATCTCATGAATATATTGAATTCGCGTCTTTATTGTTAATTAAGAGTATTAGAAAATTAATTTTAGATTGTCACCGCACATGCACATACTTCTTCCTGCGGCAATTCCGCGGTGTATCATAATTTCATTATCAATGTGAGCGCGAAGTATCGATAGAAACATAAGTAGCGCTATATTTAAAGCTTTTTCACCGAGCGGTGAGTTACGGCGACGTGTGTATGTGTGTGTGTATGTGTGTGTGTATGTGGAAAGGTCCGGAAACTGTTCTTTCGACGAAAATACGTGATGCCACTACGAATATCGGTCGACATCGCAGATCCGAGTTCTTCTTCGAGTCTTATCTCGCAACTGCAGGTAAGGCAACGGCGATATAGGATTACGTGGGTTTCCGGGTGTGTTACAGGATTACAGTAAATTGCGTCTCTTTTCGAGTCCGTAACGATCGAGTGTCATTGCGTCTTGTAATCTAGTTCGAAGATTAAATCATACAGCCGAAAGCGAGAAATACGCGTTACAAAGAGTTAATTGTAATTACATTCTCTTTCGCGCGCGCGCACGCGTCAATAATTTTTTTTTCTCGCGTAATGAAAATCGCGATAACAGCCCTCAGTTCGTTAATTTCACTTTGCGCGATCGCGCTCTTTTGCGATTTTTACTTCACGTTCAGATTGCCTCGATATTTACTGGCTGCGTTATTAAACGCGATAATTAAAGCTACGGGAGATTTGTTACACACGCACTGTGCGAGAAGCGCGTTGTAACGACTATTTCGGTACATTGCGTAAACACGACGGTCCGTGTTACGTGCGTGTGTTAAACGCCGTTACAACACACATACCGGTGGTTTGGTCATGTGTGTTCTGTTAAAGTTACCAAACCGCTGAAACTCGAAACGAGTCCTTTGAGTGGCCTCAAAGTTAAAGGCAAGCTTCTAGCGGAATATTCATAGACACGTGCAATCAATGGATACGATTAACGTTAATTGTGGAGAAACTTTTTATCGATTACGAGACAGACGCACGCGCTATTATTGTTTTACATATCTCACACACTACCATTAAGTTTTTTTATATTCTAAAGTTGCGTTACTTACACGTCTTAACAATAACAGTGTAACGTCATGTGTTAAGGCATTAATGGAAATCAATGTATGGAAATCGAATAAGTGGAATCAAATGTGTAAATTGTTTAAAAACGTTCACATTTAAAATGTATACGAAGGTAAGTTGCAAAAAGAACGAATCAGAGCAAGAAAGAGACAACATAGAAATCTTAACACACTTCTGGTAGTTTTTGAAGAGAGATGTTTTTAAAAAGATTTAAAAAAATGAATAAAAAATATTGATACGATGATATATTTACGAGTTTATAAAGGAACAAAAACACGACTAATCATATTAATGAATTCGATCAGAAACTACGCGCAACACAGTCGCTACATAAAATTAGACGGAAAATAAGAGAAAAATCTACGGTAAGAGAGAAATGATTCCATTAACGTTGATTAGAAATACTGATGTGTATATAAATGTTCTGTAATACACAATGTCACGCTTTTCCGCGTAACAAAACAATGTTATTTTATAATTAAACATCGAAGTTTAATATAATATTCCCGTTTTCCTCTTTACTTTTTTTCGATTTTACAAGCAATATTAATAATATGTATTTTACTTTCCTCGCATCATATTTTTTCACTTTATTACTTAATAGCATCGTATCACGCGACCGATGAATTAATTAATAACTTACGATGTTCATTAATCTTTTTGTCGGCTCTAATATATAAAAGCGCGAAGAGAACGTTAAGTCGTTATTTTTTTAGAAAGTTGTCTGTCGTAAAACAAAATTGCAAAACGATAATTCTTACAAGGAAAGTCAAACAAATTCGAAGTTCGCGCATTCTGAATTTCTGCTTCAAACGCTTGAGAATTGAGAAGTGAAAAATTAGGAAATAGGAAGAGCGGAACTATTTCTAGACTGTTTTTTTAAATGCCTTTTAATGAAGAACGGGAGAACGAGAAAAGTTCGCGAGACATTTTCTCGACCGCTTTTGCCTTGCTGAACGGGCAGCGAGCGCTGCCGGGGAAAAACGAAAAAAACGGAAAAAGGCTCGTTAGCGGCGACGAAAATATCGGCGGTTCGCCACAGTCGCGCTAATCTCGCGGTAATCGCATTTCGCGTAATTAGCAGCTGATTCTCATTCGTTTTTTGCTCAACCGCTGTTGATTAATGAGCCATGGACCCACCGGGAGTGTGCTACAATATTTCTATATGAGTTGAGCATTATTATGTATCGTGAGAATTGTGAACATCGTGTCTGTGTGCATATTCGAAATTTTGAAACTTGTTACACGTTTCAAACAAGTTAAATTTTGGAATTTCTTGCTATTAAATATACAGAAAAAAGCCAATAAAAATTATTGTGTCAAACACGATTACTTTAAATTAAATTAAATTAATTCTGTTACTAAAAAAGTCTCTTACTAAAAAAAAAGTGACGTAAATATAGTTTGAGAATCACTTTTAGTGAAGTGACATTTCGAATTACGATATAGAACGGTACGTATATAAAAATGCAAACGCTCGGCCGAGTTTTTGCAAATCAAAACAAGCAGAAAGTTTTGCGCAAATCTTTTTCGAGACACGAGAGTAAAATTTCACTCCAAAACACGTCGTCGGTGAAATCGTTAAAGCTGAAGAGCATCGCGAGCTGTCAAAGAGGTGATCCCCAAAACGGTTAGAACGCTTACCTCATTCTCCTGTTTCTCCCCTTCCTTTCCCGAGAAAAATAGATTTTAAAAGATTTTTGCAGTTTCTGCCAATCTCCATCAAATATGTAATAACGTCGGTAGATGCGAAGAGATTGGAACAGTCTCATTGTCAGTCAACACGATAAAGTGTCAGCTGACAGATGATCTCTCCTTAGATCGAGGTAGCAAATTCTTATTTAACGCTGATCGTAAAAAATACTTTACGCGCGTGTAAATTTTGCAAGATACATCCATATATAAAAAATATAAATGTTCACACAATTATTAGCACTAGCTGTCGCGCAGAGAGAATCTCGAAGATGTATAGCGTAAAAATAAAAACATCGAAACAACTTGAAACGTTTTTCTTTTTTTTTTTTTTTTTTGTTGTTACTTTACTCGCTTTGTCGCGCGGCATAAAACTCGCGGGATTATTTCTCTCGAAAATTGCTCGTAAAAAAAAAAAAAAGAAATTATTCTCGCGAATTTTCGTCGCCGCTCAATCGACGATGTCAAATCCGTTTCGTGCTTTCTATTTTCTCGTCGTCGATGCTCGGTCATCGAACGCGAATAACAAACGCAGAGTCCCGGCGTTGACGCACCCGTGATTTTTCGATGGAAAAGGTGACCGGACGCGAAAATGTTACACACGAACAGCATTCGTCAAAGTTATACAAGAGAGCTTTCCAAGTTATTCAAGTTCGACAGTTTCAGGAACTTCGAGAACTCGTTTCGTTATTTTTGCAGCGCATCGCGAGTGTTACGCTGAATAAATTTCTCTCTTTTCTCCCTTTCGCGCACTTTCCCGCGTATACTTTAGATAGATCGTTTTAATGCTTTAAGCGCTGTGTGGATCTTCATTTATCAGCAAAACTTCTGCAAAGAACTAGTTAAGAGTTTCGACCAAGTGATTACAAGTTTCCCTGTCTGAGATCTATGAATATAATTATAATGTCGGATAAATAACGCCCATACGATGTTGGAATTTTTTTTTAAAGTACGTACATACGTACATAAGCGCTACGTATTGACGTACGTACCTATTACAATAAAATTTGTTTTTTTCTTCACACAGATATCTTTTAACTCTTTTCTCGCTCTATCTGCTAACTCTTATTTCTCGATTACAAAAATGCGATGATGGAAAACTTAAGAAGTTTAACAAAACTTTGCTAAATAAAAGATTAGAAAAAAGTAAGTCGTGACATATATAAGTTAATTTGAGCAAGAAAATACTTTATAATATACAAATGTATATCTGTCATTGGTGTCATTACATAATTTAAATTGTTTTACATACTCGCACGTAACTTTCGGAACTTAGTAACATCGAATTCAGCACCTTCGGTTAATTCGGTCAGTTGAAGCGATCGCGGTTGATTTTGCTGAGCTAATCGGTCGATTAAATTAACCGGAGTTGGTGAAACTGGACCCTAGGTTTTACGGAGGTCAGGGACTGCTACTCTGACAACCAGTTTAACCTCTCCTCCTTTCTCAAACAAGCTGTGTGAAACCGTAACGAAGTTACATACTGTTATTATTGGGTCATTAAGTATGAAACTTGACAAGTATATATACTTGTTAAGTTTCACACGTACGTAATGACCTAATACGAAATTGTTTAATCTTTGACCTCTCTCTTCTACGGGTTTTCGATACGTCTCACTTATGCGTGATCGATTTGAAGAAGAATCGGTCTCATGCGTTCGAATTTACTGCAAGTTTTACCATATAGTCGATTTTTTGAAACTCGAAATAAAAGAAACAAACTACACCAATGTCGCTATGTAAGTAAAGATGATTTCTACCGAACGTAGACTTGCAAAGAGACGCACGAAACCGTAAAAGCAAAACTTTTCTAAAGCCGCGTTACGTTTACATACTTACGGTTTTCCGCCCGATTTTGGCGAACCAAAAATTCGCTTCTCGCCGGTCAACAAAGCGGATTACTTATCCGAAGGAGATTTTCGACAAGGAAAGAGCCGATGGTTAGAACGTGAACTAGACGGGAAAATAAAATGAATCTCGACGGCAACTGTAATCCGGGAAATGCGACTCGGAAAACCACGAACCCTTTGAGCCTCAAATTGATCTTTTCGCGAAAACTCATTTCTTACTACGCGGAAACAATGAAACAGCTCGGACGCGCAAAACCCTTGGTTTCTTCTCAGGTAAACAATCTGACGACTCATATTTTTGTCTGGGAAAATCACGGTTTTGCTTTCTTTGAATAAAAAACAAAGAAAAAGTTTCTCTTTAATTAAGATCAAGTATTAAAAGAAGAGGTAATCTAGCGTATATTATTATTAGAGGTTGAAAAGATGATTCGAGATTCTGTGTATCTTCGATTTAAAACATTGAATCAGTTTTATGTATTCCGGAGAACAAAGGGAAAACTTTTGTGAAAAGAAAAAGAGATAAAAAAAACATGTTACTTCTATTTTCCAGCATCCACAAAGAAAACCGATTGCCGAAAGTGGAGCGCGTCCTGCATCAACTCCTGTTCCGACGCCGTGTAATTTCACAGAGTCCTTCTGATAATATCGCGTGCGCGAGTGACATTATTGATGATGTCCGAGATAAATTTTGCACAAGTTAAGAGCACAAATGTTTCGTCGTAATTGGTGCGCTGAATTTTTGAGCTATATCACCTTTGCGAAAGCAGCGCAGCCGTACGCGAATTACGAATCGGCTTTTTACGGATCGCGCATACTGTGAGATGCATCGAGAGAAAAAGTTGTTTTAAATCAAGTAAACAGATGTTCTCAAAACGCTTTCTCTCTCTTCGCTCTTCGTGAAAAGGATTGTTTATTTTATTTAAGCAAAAATTTCAAGTAAATATGCATGTTTTATTGTTTTATAACATATTTTTTTAACCACTGCTCTCACAAAATATGTATCATTTTAGTTATTGAAGTATATTGTTTTTTGAAACTAAAAAATTCAAATTTTTCCTGACTAAAAAGTTTTCAGCATTCTAAACAATATTTTACAAGAAAATTAAAATATGAAATATAAATTAAAATGGTTGATTAAAAATTACATACTCTTAACGTTTCGCATACGGACTCTAAAAATGTAATCGACTAGTAATACTGAGTCTGTGCTGCGAAGAGTTAAAGGGTTAAAAGTAGACGTTTTGAATACAAGTAGATACGTCTTATTAGCAATAAATGATTTTCTTGAATAGACCAAATTGTTTTTTGTATCAAGATAAGTTTTTTTCTTCTCGTATATGGCGTTTACAATCGCGAAACACAGTGGTGCGTTATATATACACATATATACGTGCGTATTTACCGTATCGTGTGGCGGATCTCCATTTTGCTCTTACATGTAATGGTAGCAAGCGAATGCGGTGATGACGAATGCCTTGTGCCATAGGTACGCGGCGTGCGCGCTGCGTCTGTGTGTATTCTCGATGCAAATGCCGCTTTTCGCGCGACGATGCCTAATGCATTTACCCGCACGACGATCGTGGATGCGCGTCGCGCTGGGGAAACGATCGCACCTGCAGTCCGCGTCTTTCGTCGGGGCATTAGCGCGATATACACGGTGGCGTGAAATTATAGAGATATATTGTATATATATTTATTATAAACATAAATACGTATATGCGGTCGATCTCTTTGTTCTCTCGCGTATAGGTAATTATACGTATTTACGGCGGGATTATATATTAATACCTTATAAGTGTTGCGGAATGAATTGGACGGAATATTGAAATTTATGCAGGTATTTATGATAATACGTAGAGATAAAATTGTGCCGATCGCTCGTCGAACTTTGTGTATGCGCGTATGTGATTATACATAATATTTTCCATATATCCGCGCCACCGCGGCTCTCTTCAACAAGTTTCATTACGTGTTTGTTATTAAAATGGCGTTTAAAGTCATGCAGACATTGTCGGACACAATGGGTAGCAGAGTATTGATAAAATTTAATACGGGCCAATTACAAACTCTTGTAATTCGCGCGCAGCATATTTTCCGTTAATTGAATTGGAAGAGCGCCGCGCACAATTTTCTATGTCAGAGCGCGACTTGTAAGTTCGCGTGTGTAGCGCGACCAAACGTGTGTATAATTATGTAAATTACGGTCACCGAGCACGAAAGTTGGCGAAGAAGCTTTCGCGGTAGCGATGGCTCTGACCTGCAGAGTTCTTTAAAAAGTCTTGTTTATCATTCCGGATAATAATAACAACGCTTTCTCTCTACGGACGATAATGCAAGAATAACGTTGGCGTTTTTTGACTCCGCGAAGGAACGTAATGCGATATAGATAACGCGAAAGTAACGCTGGTTAAGCAATATAAAAAAAAAGGTACATTATTTTTTACACTCGAATTTGAAAAGCAGATTTTAATTTTAGATGGTAGAACATTTTCTGTTTGATGTGTGTCTTAAACTTTATCAAATGTAATTCAGACGCGTATTGTTTTGAAACTTTAAATAGCAATACGTTTTTGTTCCGATGATTTTATCTGCAAAATTTGTGTTGCGTTATTTGCGAATCACACTGTGCATCGCGCGACTCGTACCACGACGTTTTGCTAATGCGCCGTTCGACAATGGTGTGACATACCGATTTTTCTTTCAACTTATGTGCGCGCCAGAGTAATCTTGATACGGTCTGGTTTTCGTTCAAAAAGCGAGACGGGGTAAGTTCTTGCGCGGATGTTTTATCGCGATTGCGCCGCGATTATTGCATGAAAGACGTCGCAGACACGTCGCGAGGTGTCATTAAAGCGTGTAGAAATTGATGCGCGCGCTAAATTGAAAACCTATGTATGTACATTTACGGATATAGTCCTGATGTGGTTCTTTTTTCTCTTTTCTTTAGTTTTATATCCAACTGACAATCAGCAGAACGTTCGATTTATCGTTGTCTCTCGAGATTCGACTCCATTCATCGTCGCGCCTGAACTTTTTATACGTCCTATTCCTTTACTTTGCCCACTCGGTTAAACGTGAAATTTCCTCAAGGATCCCCTCTGTTCTTCCGCTATCGGTCATGGTCACTTCTCGCCATCCATCTACTTCCTGCCGTTGTTTTATTTCTACCTCGCGGAGCGTAAGTTAGAACCGTTGAAGCAATATTTTCCAAAGTGCTTGATAAGCCGGAAGTCAAGCACTTTTGCGGAATTCTATTATATCTTATTACGTTTTCATATCGTGCGGAATGATTAAAAATTTTCTTTTTCCGACAACAAGCGATCTTCTCCTAAATCAATCATCACCTGTCACACATCGCGCACCGAGTTTGTAGTTCACGTAGTCACCTAACAGAGTCCGCGTTTGGTTTTTTGATATAAACACCACTGCGTTATCTTTTCGAAGGGTATTACGTTATCCACGTTGAAAACCATAATAAGCACGTCGAGTTTAATATGTACGAGCAAGAAGATCGAGTAGAGAGGAATACATTACTGCTTATCTTTTGCTTAATTTTGTTTGCACTGTATTGAATATTGCCAATTATTTAAACTACGCGCAACAAGAACTTTTTATTGCGGAAATGTGAAAGTAATTTCTGACGAGTCGAAGTTTAACACAACAATCAGCAATTTTCTACAAGATATAAGTCGTTTCTAATAACTGTTTGATTCGCAATTGTAACAGCATTTGCGTGCAAATAAATTTTTTTTTGTTCGCAAGTCTGTTAGCAATGCACGCACATTTTCCTCGCACAGTGAACTTACAGTGTATTAAATATTGTCACACGGTTACTGCAATGCTATCGACAGTTTTCGATTTTATTGGAAGACTACAATCGCTCGCGCTGAAAAACGTTTCAGTATTTTATATCGCGCTAGTAGTTACAGAACAAACCGAGAGAGAGAATGGGGATGAATGCAGATGGTTCTGTGGCATCTCGGTGACACAGCGAAACGTGATATCGCATATCGATTCTGGGAATACCCTCTCTCCCTCCCCCCATGTTTCCTCCAGAGTGGTCTCGATTAATCCCCGCATTCATACCAGTGGTATCCGAGAAAGTTTTTCCCAACGATTAAAACGAAAGTTACACACAGAGAGATCTTAATACGATCCGCCAAGAATATCAATACAAGTTTTGCGAGTTACATTTATTAATGGAAACAGTTAATATACAGTCGACAAACTTCAATAATTAATACACCATCTTTTATCTTCTTTCTTTCATTTATTCCGAACTCTCCAAGAGAGAAATATGAGAACCACTAATCTTGAAACAAATCCATATGCATCCAGAAAAGTAAAAGCTCGCAATCAAGTTTATTGCTTAATAAGATAAACGTCTGGTTGTTATTGCTAAAAAAAAAAAAAAAAACGCAATCGGTTTTTCACGATACATCGAAAAACGTCAAAATATTAAATTGGCCAGCAAAAAATCCCCTAAAATCAAGAGAAGATTTCTCTTTTCTCTCGTTTTTATAATTATTTATATAAACCGATACAGGAAAAATAAAATCAAAATACACACGTGAATTTCGCACACGTTTTCATCAGTGCGATTTAGACGGCACGTACGGCTTCTTTTATCGAATAATATTTCGCGCACGCGAGCGTATCCCGCGGCATATATATATATATATATATCTCGAGGACAGAAAGCGAGAAAGAGACACGATACACGTGGGAGCTATTCCGTTCTCTAAGATATTCGAATTTCGGAAAGTTCATATATGCGTCCCGTATGCATAATATTCGCGCATTCGCAGAGTCTTTAAGTAGAGTCGAATGCTTAAGAATTCTTTCACTTACTTTCTTCGCGCTACCTGCTATTCGGACTATGTAGTTGTTATTGTTAGTTCTTGATCGTACAAAAAGAATAAAAAAAAATTATAAGAAGAACTGTAAATATAAGCATTTTATAAAATTGAACAATTTACTTTCGCACAAGTAGAACGTTACGAGTTTGAGTCTCCGTTTTGAAATGCAGCGTATTCAATTGGCAAATTTTATAGAAATTTTACATAAAAATTTTGTTTGTGCGCTTTGCATTAACGAGCGTTAATTTAGTTAAAGATCGGCGGCATTGCAAAAAATATGAATTACAGAATTATGTTTATCTTTCGCGAATAACGACGAGAACGACGATGAAAATGTGTGTGATTTGCGTCTCTTAATCTCTGAAAACGGTCATCGTATGCGTCTAATAATTAATCAGTTCTGCCATGAAGAAACTATGCGGCGTGCGCAGACAGAACGAGCTGTTATACGAGCTTTGTTCGCGTTTCACGTGAATCGCGCGCGTGCACAAAGCCTGGGAAGGGAGGAAGGGTGGAAGAGGATGGCCCTCGGTTAGGTTGAATTTGCAATGAGCAGCAGCGCGCTTTGACCATGCCCCACATCGAAGTAACGAGAATACTGTAGCGCGACTGTCATTAGAGGGAACATCAGGACTTCATTTAGCCAACAAGAGCTCGGATGTAACGCCGTCTGCAGCGTAAACCGATAAAACGGAACGGTTTTGAATTGTTTTCCGCTCGCTAATAAATATATTGCTTTCGCGTGCGGAGAGAACGCGTACATCTGCGTGGCACAAAAACCAGTCCGTTATTATTTGTGCACGCTGTTTTTTTGGAAAATTTGCAAAATAATAAACATAACAGCCGAGCCGTATCTTTCGTTGTAGCACATATTTCGAATTAATAAAAGTGCCCGTGTTATCGGAACAAACATCAAAAACTAGAAAATTCAATAGACTTGAAATAAAAAAATTGTTTATCCTACTTTAATGAAAATATATTCAATATTCGTATAGTTTCAGCTGAAAAATTCCTGTAAATTCCGGCAAAAAGTAACATATGTGTCTGAGTGTCTGTGTGCGGAATTTATCAGAAGTGTTCATGACGACACGAACGTTCGTGCACGAATTTATATATCGGACGTGTTACACCCTTCCGAAAATACTTAAATCTCGGCGACCACTTACCTGAACGCCGTAATTTGCGTATTTACATGCATTGAATTGCAAATATTCCCATCGCGCGGACTGTCGTTCGTATTTTACGTAGAACTGTATTCTATTTTAATAATTACGCGAAGTTATGGCTTGTTTCCTAAAACAAATTGCAATTAGAGATCTTATATTAAAGCGAAGTTGACTTGTTGAACAACAAAATGATAATAATAGACGTTGTCGCGATTTATTCCTTCTCAAGTTTTCAAAAGTTTTATTAAATTATCTATCTCAATTTCAACGTGGCAATCGCGCTGTTCCTATATCCGATCATTAGATTTCTTAAATGCTCGTTTACCTTCATCGATTCTGCGGGAATAACTGCAATCATCATTAAAAACGAAGTACGTTCTATTAAAGTCGTTCGGTAAGCAGCCGTTCGCGTAAGGAGAATGCGATTAAGAAGTGATAATTAAAAGGAATATTAGCGGCACATTTGCGCTCGGAAGTTCACACCGAAGATTCCAACGCAACGTTAGTTTAATCACTCCCATAATAGAAGGGTAGGTATTTCTTGATATTCCTCTTCATTCTTTTTCTCAACTTACCGAACTTTGTTTCTGCGAAGACGGGCGTACTCATTTTATCGCCTACTTTTAGGGTATTTAATAATAAAATTGCTAGCTGCGTCCCATTCTCTCTCTCTCTCTTTTTTTCTCTGTCTCTCACTTTCTCTCTCTTGCACAAGAAAGATTTACAATTCTTTGGATCTGTAGTTCGCGCGCAAGAGCAAGCTCCGCATTAAAGAATTCCTGAATTAATGATATAAATCAGAATACCAATATAATACTTGACGTTTTTAAAATATTCATTTTGTAACTTTGAATGAAGTCGCGTGCATGGTCGACGAGCGTTGTCGACAAGCCAAGTTTCGCGATAATTATTACATTGCGCAACTTGAAGTTCGAGTCTACCAGTCGTGAATATTAATTTCTGGTCGTGCTTCTCGCTTCTGTATAGCTATACTACGTCATTACTAAAGGTACAAAAACACTTGCGCTCCATAGAAATATATTGCGCTTTCGTCGAAGGTAAAAGTGAATTTTCTTCTTTCTCGTGTTTGCATTATTGCGACTTCTTTGTCGAATTTCCTTGCACGATTATTTCATTTTTCTTGGTAATGTCGCGTCGGCTGACAAGTTTCTTCTTGCTTCGCGTATATAAAGTTCAAGCGTAGGAAAGTTCGGCGATAAATTCCGCACACAAGGAGAGAGAGATACCGCGGGACTCCAAGGGTCCGTGATTCTTAAACTCTAACGATATCGCCGGCGTCGCGTTGAAATTTATGAGCCAGAATCCGTGCCGAAAAGTAACAACGGTTACTCCGCACAACAAACGTGTCGCGTTGCATTCTAATAAGTGGATTCGCGTTATGCGCCCGCAAAGCGATAACGATCGTTCGAAATCTTATTACGAGATATATACGTACCGCATTTGTGAATAAATAAATAACAGCAAAATAAAAGGAGATTTTTTTTCGCAAATTAGTCAGGAAACCGTACGCAAAACGGAATGTTTAACGCTATATATTTGTATGGAGCACACACGCACACAAAAGTATATTTCAGTGATCTCATTTTGCATTGGCGCGCGTTCTATGAAAATTTAAGGTTTTGAAATTTCGACACATTTCACGTACGGTAACGTGACATATCGAAATGCAATAAAATAAACGAAATGTTCTCTCGCATCATGTGCCTTGTTATGTGGTTAAAATGAGAACACGCGAAGTACTCGAAACATAGAATATCCCTCTCGTCAGTAGGATAGTAATGTATCCCTTTTGTACATTTGTTCCATTTACATCCATCCCGTTTCGTGAACGGGAAATGCACGCGTATATGAAAAAAAAAAAAAAAAAATATAGTAAAGTGAGGTATAAAATATACGATTTTATACGAGCGAGATTATGTGCCAACGTCATAAATGTAGTATATATCTTTGCGAAGTTTTTTAAATAGAGAACTTACGATAAGTATGTGCGCGTAATATTTTAATTTTCAACGCAGAATGTAAACAAAATCTAGAAATAGGACTTTGAGAGCCAAACGCAGGATATACGTGCAAAGATTTTTAACGTGTAAATTAATACGCATAGAAAATTCGAATCAAACACAATTCTAAAATCCATATAAGATGCTACTTTGCACCTAACGTATATACGAATTACTCAATTTAATTTAATCCCCCTGTGAAATTTAAAAAAACCTATTGAAGAATTAAATAAGGAGAAACTTATTTCTACTATTCACTGACTACAATTACTGGTTTTCTTTATAAAAAAAAAAAAAAAAACAGTCGTAATGCACGTAAAAAGAAAACTATTCGATTTAATAGTCGAACAAAATTCTCGTGTCGTGTGCTCACAAAATGTATTACTCGCTAGCTTTTCGCGCGGTTTCACTACTATTTTACGAAAAAAAAACGCCCGGCTTTGCGGCACTGTATAAACACGTAAACTCGTTCGTTGCATCGTCACAAAATGAGCAAGCTTCGAACTCAGGAGAGCTCAGGAATCGATATTCGAGCTTGAGCTTCCGCTTACAAACGCGTCGATTCTCGTTTCCACAAAGCTGACCGTTGCTATTTGAGAGGAAATATTTTCTGTACGTTTCTCTCATCCCTCTTATTTGCGTTTGTGAAACCGGCACTTCTTACCATACAGAATCACAAATTTTAATAAAAAGAAAAACAGCATACAAATAATGCACATGTATATTGCTTTCGTGTATGTCTTTCCTATAATTTTCTAGTTTTATTTGTAAAGAAGTTACACCTCAATGAATATAAATACGTTATTAATGCACGATTGACCTATATTTTTTATTGCAAATATAATTTTCTCTTTTAATCTTCTATTTTTTCTTTTTTAATAGCAGATACATGTGTGCAAATATAATTTTCTCTTTTAATCTTCTATTTTTTCTTTTTTAATAGCAGATACATGTGTATAAATACGACGCACACACACACACACCTATTCTACTTTCGCGACCAGCAAACTGAAAGGATTTAATCGCTCGAAGCCACAAATTTTAATGAAATACATCAATCACTAATTAACTAATATAATATTTCCTATTAATTTAGTCTAATACCAAACTGGTTACTATTCGAGTGTTAATTGCGGAAAGCGCAATTAGATAATATACAATTTAATTAGAATACAAAATTTCTGTAATCCTCCGCGCCAGAGATTACTTCTAATACATATCTCGTTATCACTTTAACGATTTCTCGTGTGATTTTTCCATTCTGCGCATTTATATCACGCTTAGCATTTTACCGCGCCGTGCATTTTTATCTCTTAGTGTAATATTTCAAAAATACGGACGCCAATTGTGATGACAATACCGTAATGCGAAGTTGTAAGTAAATGGATTTGTAATCACGATATTACGTATTACTATGTTTGCTCTTTCCAACTCGTTTGCCATCTTGTTAGGAACGATCATATTTATTTATACACGCGAATTGATCAGATTAACGCGATTGATTATAATTACTCGTTAATATCAAAAGAGATCGGGACAGTGTTTTTATTCTAAACGTGTTTCTTGTATTATTCTGCGTTGCAAATAAAGAAGAGGAGAGAAATCGTTCACAGGACGTACAGAAAATTATAAACTATCGGAAGTAACTTCTTTAAAGACAAAGAGACAATCTCGCTAGTTTTGTTTTTAACGAAGCGTAGTGTAAAGAGGGAAAACACAATTCACGCCCGTTGGAAAGAGAATAAACAATATACTGTTCTTCTCACTTACTCTTTGTAACGAGTATGCATATTTGACACCCACGGGAACAAACCGATTATAGTCGAGTCTGGTCTTATCCTTCGTGTACGCGACACAACACGAAGTAGAGCAACGGATTTAAACTTGTAGATTAGTTCCCGGTTTAATCCTCTTCTCTCGTCAACAAAAATGACGAAGCTTAAGATATTTCGGTCGACACAATATTGCGTACACGCACATTTTGTTTGTTTGTTTTGTTTTTTAATAATTTATTTTGATGTCAATTTAGATCCTCCCCCCCCCCCGGTCTCTCCTGCTAATATGTCACACGATGTGAATATTCGCCAGAAATTCTAATTACAATCACGTATCTTGTGTATTAATATTACATATGTAATAAACGACGCTACGTTAGACGTGCAAAGCATTTAGGATATTCAGATCGCAGTTAGTAGATATGCACGACGCCGCGTTTGATTCGCTATCGCATCGATTTCGTATATGTATATGAAATGGGCGCCTCGTTATCTATATATGTGTCAGTGCTTACTGATTTTGGAAGAAAATCAAATAATTTAGCAATTACTGCACGCGCGTAATAAATATTTAACGTCAGAACAATACTACATGTGCAAATTTTATTTACACGTGTGTACACAACGCGTATGGCTCTCGTTACACAATTTTAATTTAAAACTACTTTTTGATACAATCAATATTCATAAAGCTAAAAAAAAAGTGATCTAAATAATTTGAATCGCACTGTAAGTACGCAAACAGTGGATTAAATGTATGTTGCATTTACACAGCATTAATACACATCAATTCATTTACCAGTATAATTGCTCGTGATTCCATAATCTTTATGAAATACAATATTATGATTGTTGTTGTTTACATAAACCGGCTTATTATTATTCGCAAAATTATTATTAATTATTTTCTCCCTCTCATTAATCTTTATTATTAGTCACATTGTCTTACGTTAATTCCAAATTTATTTTCTTACAAACGTGTGTGTTGGTGTTTGAGATTACGGAAAAGTGTAAATGATGTATTTCAATTAAAAACTTGAGATAAAATAACACAACATCTCTCTTTCCGTATATATCGTCGACTTTGCTGCACTTTTATTAGCGGTAATAAACGCAATTAGAGATTCTCGCTATATTGGATTTTACGGATTTCCTTTTATCATTCGCATAAAATTAAAACGTGCCATGCGACCGGCCGCGAATATGCGAGGACGTTCGTTCCAATTAATTCCTAACGAGCCCTTGATTGGTAACGAAACCCTCATTCCTGCGCTTCCGTTCTGGCAAAATGCAAATTAGAGTTAGATGCCGTAAAAACGATCCTTATTGATCTTTAAGAGCAATAGCACCTGGTGAAAACCGAGATTGCTGTTGTCATCTCAAAAACTGTCTCGTTCGTTTCGCGCAAGACGCAAAACGCAAAAAGTAATATAATATAATCTAATATAATATTATATTACTTATTAATCCAAATTTAAACGGAAAGAATTATAACAAGGGCGATAGAATAAAATCTGTGATCGTTTTGAGAAATTAATACGCGCGTTTAAACAATCTAAGCGATAGATTCTGAGCTGTGTACTTATTTACGGACAATACTCGATTCTGATGCTCTACGGTCAGAAATCACATCTTCGGCACCGAGTCATGTTCTCGAATCGAGTTGGATCCGGATTAAGTTCGACTCGCCAACGTGTAAACCAAGTAGGATCAGATTAAAATGAGACCGTGCCGGCAGACATTGGATGTAACTCCCGCATTGTACTAACGACTAGTGGATGCTTGATCTCCACACGACAGGGCATAAACGTCGATAGCTCCGAGCGCGCGAAATTACCTTCTCATTAAATCGAGATTAGCGGGATTACGGGACGCGGCGTTAAATCCAACGTTAAGTGCGATGTATTTGGTTTAAAATTTAAACATACACACACAAGAGGGACAGAGAAGAAAATGACACGTTGATTTCATTATGTGTGCACAGGCTAACGATTATACGTAATAAGATTTTGCCTGTCTAATAATATATGTATAATATACGCGTGATGTACGGCGAAACTTTAATACAAGGCTTCTCATTACCGAGTTCATGTTAATTAATCCCCGGACATATGTACCCAATAATGAATAAAACCCGTGTCAATCTGATATTTTGCAAAACATTTTTAACTCGGAATAAGACTCAGAACATTAAACGTTTATTTCAAATTGTGTTTTCTTACGAAAGCAACTTCAATATCTTCCTATAACCGTTCGGATTCAAACACATGTTTATTTGAAATGTTCAATTTGTTTTTATGTGCTAGAGCCGTTGTACCAGTTCAAAAACACCCTGTTTCTTATACACTCGATGATCCATAGAAAGAGTGATAACCTCGGCAAGGCTTTTCGCGTCGTTTGACTCCGCTTGACATTTCTTTCGGATCCGCTCACGTTAGCGCTCACTCAGGTATTCCTAAACCGACGGCAGTCCGCGTTTTTGCTATGCGCACGGCGTCGCGCGTGACGGACTACGAAAGGCAATATCCTTAGAGACGTCGTCGGAATCTCTAAACTCGCGGGAGTCGAGAGTGAAACGAATTGCCCGGCGCTGGATGTTCTCGAACGGCCATATCGTATCCGCTCGATGGGCGACAGGTGTTACGTCGTATCATTTTCACCTCGCATGTAACCAGCAAAAGACACCGATCAACAATTTATATAAACAAAAAGACATTAGAGCAATTTTTTGTTGTTACAGTAATATTTTTTTACTGCTGTTTTTCTAACAAAGTACTTTGTAACAACTTATACGTTCTTTCTACACCGCGAATAATTTATTTCATTATTATTTACTATATTTTATTATTATTTGCTATATTTGATTTTGTGTTTTTTTTTTTATTCCGAGTATGCAAAATTCGTAAATGCCGCGCGCGCGTAGCGAAGTGAACATTCGATAAATCATTTTGTGAGTAAGCTGGTAACCAGTGTGTATACGCGGATAAAGATAAAGTGATATATAACGCAATATCGAAAACAACGACAATGTATCTCGCTATATACATATGAATCATGTTTTTGCAGAGGATTTGCGGACATTACTGTCATCAGGGATGAAAGCCTCGCGCCGATACATCCGACGTACCCGCGGATTTGTCGGAGTTTGTGCCATCCACGATGATTGGATTTTGAGAGAATCTAGATTGTTTACTATCATATTATATATAAGTTGAACGGATTTTTGTTTAACGCACACACACACACACTCTCTCTCTCTGTCTATCTATCTATCTATCTCTCTCTC
Source organism: Pseudomyrmex cubaensis (assembly GCA_014825685.1). Lineage (NCBI taxonomy): Eukaryota > Metazoa > Arthropoda > Insecta > Hymenoptera > Formicidae > Pseudomyrmex > Pseudomyrmex cubaensis. The sequence goes on along the minus strand of QVOA01007585.1, from coordinate 1,070 downwards.
TTTCTATCTTTCTCATCTCAAACTCATAATTGCGTAGTTTTGATTAAACTTCGCGCTGTTATACAAGAGTGTTAATAATTGTTGGCAAAAGTTCGACGACGTGAAACGAGTTTGATAAACTGCGCTTAAGAAGCCAGCAAAAGTTTTAAAAAAAGGAATTATTCCTCGCAATTTAATTTAGTGATTATTTTATTTAATAATGAAGAAGAATAAAAAGTCCCGGTTTTTCTCTAGCGAATTTATGTCGTTCATTAAAGACGGCACAATTACATTACGCATTAAAATCTTTCGCACGCGCGGAAAGAATACCGTCATCGACGAACTTCCAGTTCTCGATTTACGTCTCATAATTTTCCGTTTTAATTATCATAGTACCGACCGCTATTCTTCCATTTATCCCTTTTCTCCCATCCTCTTTCCGTCTCTTTCCGTTCCGGTCTGGAGAAGCCCGACTTCTCGTTTCCGCGAAGGTTCTTAATAAAATCGGAATTGTTAAGTGGGTCGTTATAATCTGAAAAGGAATTCTGAAACCGGCACGGATGAAGTTTGACATCGAAAGATACGAGCGAACTGCATTTCTCTCTCCTTTATAGAAGAAAACCATCTCCCGCCATTTTCTTACGCCGTATTTCCTTTATAGCTTCTATTGACTATTTACATATTTTCTGCGTATTTATGCATTCTATTACGTATACCCGTAGATCGATATATATACATAATTATATTTCTTCTCTTTCTAAGAGTGTTCTCTTTCTCTTAGTAAACGAATTATATCGCATATGTACATATCTACCATATGTTTATTATAGCAATATATAGATATTATTTCTTCTATTTATATGTAAATTCGAATCGATAATTTATACAACTTCGATCTTTGTGCAGGAGTTGCCGCTAAATCAATTAGTCGTTGCAACTTTCCGCGCTGAAAATTCTCTGTCCCTCTTTCGACACACTATACACTCAATTATACTAAAAAAAAAATAGAGAATAAAGAATATTCTTTATCAAGAAGCACGGTAGTGCGTCGTACCAAGTTAAACGCTATTTGTTCAATTTTTAACAGAATA
>QVOA01007584.1:0-36535 GCA_014825685.1 Pseudomyrmex cubaensis | reverse complement strand
CTAACTTTTAATAAACAATTGTCACCTTCACACACCAACACCAGTGTTTGCTTCAACTGCCGTTTCTACATTTCCTTTTTTATTCTTATTATATTAACCTTAATCTTGTAAACATTAGTTTTTAGATATTGATCTTGTAAATCTTGGACACTCATGTCTGATATGATTTTTTTTATTGGTTAATACATTGCAAAAACTCTAAAAATTCATGAGATTTTATTCAATATTTTATATTAAGAAAACATTGTTCTTAGTTTTAGAAATTGTTTAACTAAATAGTTAATAAGATTTTCTCATTTGCAAGAATTGCTTAAACATTAGCGTTTACACGATTAGAGTTAATATTTATATTAATTTATATTATTTTATCATATTATTTAACTTTTTTGCAAATATTTTATATAAACTTTTTTTTCTTTTTATTCACAAGATACAGTCACATAATTTTGAGGAAAAGTTCTCTGCTTTACAAGTATTGTCATCAATGTCTTGCAATTCTTCAATAGCTAAGCAAATTGCTAAGGATGGAATAGCAAAAATAATTGGACCAATGCTAATAGATAAGAATATAATTATAAGAAGCAGTACTGCCACTGCTTTGAAAGATATTGCTGAAAATGGTGAAGAAGAGGCATGCAGTGATTTAGTCAAAGATGATATTATGACTCCATTAATTACATTATTCAATAAGGTATAAAATACTGATAATGGTGTAGTAGTATACATTATAGTATTGTGTATAGTATATGTTGTGACAATGTCAAAGGTGTCACATCGTGATTAGGTTAGGCATATTTATATTTATTAATATTTATATGTATTATTTTAAATTGTATATTTATTGATATACAATCTAAAATAATACAATAAACTCAAGTTAAGTTTTTATTCATAGTATACCCTCTGGAATCCAGAAAAGGAAAATCCAAACAATAAGGCAAATAAGATGGAAACATTTATAGAGGCTGTTGGTTTGTTGTGGGTATTATGTGCAAATAATGAGAACGCACTCAATCGGGCTAACAAAGAAAATCTGCCTTTGTTTTTAACAAAGTTCATTAACATTAATGTTTATGGAATAAAGGTTGTCACAACTGTCATACAATGTATGGTATGCTTGTCAGATGAAAACAACACTGCTGTTGAACAAATTAAAAAAACCGAGCCAATTTTGTTCAGTTTGTTAGACTTGGCATCTAACAATGCTTCTGAAGTGTTGTATCTAAAAACTGCTGTGGCTGATTTATTGAACAATATAAGTAATTGCACAGACAGTGATCAGATGCATGTGCTTCGTAAGGTAGTGTTGGTTCTTTCTGAAGTACTTGCCGTTGATCTCACGAAAATCCTGTCTCGATTAACGTCTATCTTGCCGCACGAAAGCAATATTTCGCATAATAAGCTGAAAAAAATACAAGAAAGTAAAAACATATTTGAAGCGCAAGAACAAGCTTTACAAATCATAGCAAACCTGTGCTTTGAAGAAGAGAACGATTTAGTTGATTCTGATCTTGATTATAAAACGGAAGCAGAAATATATTCAGACGACGATCCTACAAATTACAAAAAACCATCGACACTTGCGGTAGAACTAGTTGAAGTTATGGATAAATGTAGCTTGATTGATAAAATCTGGTGCAAGGCTAAATTCATAGTGGACGATGATAGTCGAGAATTATTGGATCAAACTACAGATGGAAAAGCTATGCTGAGATATTTTAATAAAATTCAATGTACAGCTTATTTGTGTTTAAATAACTTGATATCCAGTATGGAGATTGATGTTTTCGGAGACATTTTAACTTTATATAAGTACATATCTCATTATTATTATTATTATTATTCATTGTAATCTTTGCAATTTTTTTTCATTATTCTGATAACTATTATGCGTCCAGGAAATGTTTCGAAATAGCAGATATATTTAAAGGAGAGAAGAACAACGTCGAACTTGTTGAAGCAGCTTCTGCAGCTATGCGAGCTATCCTCCAACGATTGGTTGAGATACAGACCGATGTTCTTCAGTTAACGTACAAAGACATTGAACCAATAGTGAACGACATGAATCAATGTCAAAACACGAATGTTCGCGTCAACTTGATAAGAATACTCAGTGATATGGTGCGAATTGCGATTAATGGAAAAGAACCAGAAAGATATAAGATGATAAAGGTAATAATTCTTTTAGATTTTGACTTAAAACATTCTGAAAGTAGCGCTATACAAATAATTCAAAGCGTCACTCTATTCTTCATTAAATGTAGAAAGAAAGAATAATGCTTCAAAGCTTTCATTTGTAACGCCTCGTTGACCACAGCCGTCTGTGCTAATTAAAAATTATTTTGACTTTCTTTCATTACACAGGACGTTTCTGTGATCTTATTGGACATTTGCGAAAAAGATACTCTAGCATGGGTAATAGCTGAATCGATAGACGCGTTAATGGACATACACGGGGAGGAAGATACCGACCACGTGGCATTGGAAATCGATTTTGTGCCGAGACTGAGGAATTTGGTGTCGCATTTTAAAAGCAAGGTAAAAGCCATATTACAAATTTGTTCTGAATGCAACATTGTAAATGTTATAAATTAATATAAATTTATATTAGGAATCTAAACTCTTAATATGATCTGATCTCAATAATCTTTTATTTTTTATAGGTAAACGAACAGAAGAAATGTTTGAAAGATCACATGTGCATAGTCTCGACTGTAAATGAAAATTTGTCAAGATTTATAAGATACAAAGAGAGGAAGATAAGAAAATTTAGAGGAAGAAGTGAAGATGATTAAAAATAAATGTTAAATAATATACAGTAGTGCCTCGCTTGGATCGCGGAACCGAAGATTTGCCTATCTTCGGTTCCGCGCGCGGCAAAACGTTGAGGCAGGTAGGTGTTTTGCACGAAGCACTTTCGGGGATTGGTGGGGATGACTCCTGGCAAATACTCGAGGCAAATACGCGGCAAATACGCGAGGCACTACTGTACGTCTTATAAAAATGTCGTATAATATCGACGATATCTGTATTATAAGGCTGGTAGGATTTTATATTTCTCACAAGCTATGTTTCTATAATGAAATTTAGATTTTATTATATTGTATCAATAAATAATGAAAATCATACACCTAAGTATTTTACGGCGAAACATCGCACACGAGGAAACACCATATATAATCACGTACAGCATGGTAGAAATGCTAGTATGAAACCGCGATGTAACAACGAAACGTGTAACTAAAAATGAGCATATATAATATAGCATGTGCGCGTAGCTTTGAGTATAGCTCGTCTATAACACGGTGGAAAGTCATCGCATCGAAGTATTTTTAATTAAAGACAATTCTGCTTCCAAATATCGAGACGATTCCATAATAACGAGATGATTTTACCGAGACATCCAAAATCCTCAAAAAACAAAGAGCTATTTTGATTTCAGAAGGATTTGCCTCTCTTGACATCTTCTGGGCTTTTGCTTCTCTCTTTCGAAAGTCTGGATTCGGACACGTCTTTTAAACTGAGAGCGCTATGTCTTCTGGGCTTCGGAATCGGATTTACCTCGTCCAAAAGTTCGGGTTTATGCCTGATCGGTTCGGAGATGTGCAGCTCGATCACTTTCACCGGGTCTCGGGGCGCCGCGATCGGTACCGGCGCGTCCGTCAATCTGACCACATGAATGTCTTTTTGCTCGCAAGGTAGCTTTTTGAATTCCAACTTGACCGGACCGGACGGGCAGTCTACCATGTTTTCAAAGAAATGCCGGCGATTTGCCTGAATTGACAGTCTGGCGTTTGTCGTCGAGTCGTCGTGACACGCGTCAACAGTTTCATCTTGTTCGTTAGCATTCTTGCTTTCTAGAGCCTTGATTTGTCGTTCAATCTTCTCGATTTCTTCCTTCACGGAGAAACTGTCGCTCCGCGATAACGCGCCGGACGAGCCTTCTTTTCTTCTGAGACAGACCTCATCTTCTTCCTTGACGTCCTTGATAATTTCTATCTTCTCTTGGGACGTTCTTTCGTATTCTATGTCCACAATATTTTTTTCGACGCAATTTTCATCGATATCCGATTCCTTCTTGCTCGATTTCTCTTCTGTCTCAGACTTGGTTTCCTCCGATGTTTTGTCCAAGTTATGTGCCACTTTTTCTTCCGAACGATTGTTTTCCGTTCTCATCTCAGGTTCGAAGTCTTTCTTCGAAACTTCGTTTACTTCAACAATGCTCTTTTCAACATCGTCGGATCGCATAGTCTCGGTAGTTTTCGTTAGTAATTCGGATGTCTGTTTCGTTTCTTCCTGCGATGATGCTTCATGATTTTTCTTAGATGTCATCTCGTTGATGTTGTCATCCGCTGTGATGACATTGATCGGTTCGGTTATTTGAAGTTTGATCGATGTACTTGTATCTGGTGTGGATTCTGTTTTATTTTCTTCTGTCACAGATCGACTGTTATCTTCCTACAAGATTGTGCAGTTTAAATCAGTGCGAAATATATTTCAATTATATTATGTAATAACATTGAGTATCGTTATTGTTAACATCGACTGAATTACTCACACATACTAGAGAAGCTTCCAACTGTTCTTTCTGTTTAGGCGGATCCGGCGCTCTCCGTTTTTTGCGTCTGTACGTGCTTGCCGTACTGGTAACGGAGACGCAACTGTTGATGGACACGTTTGATCTTCTCACCGCGTCCTGACTGAATCTCTTGAAGATATAATCCTCGGCCATGTTTTCGTTCTCGTCCCTCAAGCCCGCGTCGCTGGCTCGGGTGACTGAATCGTCTTCAAGGTCCGACGCGGTTCCGTTCAATCTCTGCGACGATCTAACGCCGAATCTTCGCCTGAAAAAAATTAGTTACTTATTTATCTATTAGTTAATTGTTAATTATTAATTTTTCTATTAACGGGATAATTTTCTAACTATAATATTACAGATTACTGTAGTGTTGGAAAGCAGAACAAAACATGTTACTGGTTGGTTTACCCTACTTGGTATTAGTGAAACGGGTTTAATTCTGTTTAATTGAAAATTGCGGCAACCAGAAGTTTCGAATCAACGCAAATATGACGAATATACTAATATAAAGTAATAAGCAAAAAATCTTACATTGGTGGAACCGGCGTTTCTTCCGATTTGTTGTCGGGACTGACAGTACCGTTCTGCTTGTCTTCGAAATTCAAAGATGGTATCTTGTCTGTCGGCCTCGGACTCACTTGTCCAAATCTAAACAGTTTAATTTCGATTAAAAAAAAAAAAAAGAAAAAACGATTTTGTGATTTCCACGCATTACTAACTTGTTCATCAGTTTTATCACATTCTAGGATACTGATATTTTCTGTTCCATAAACCCCCATTTAAGAGACGTGGAAATCAATATCTATAAATATATGTCTTGTGAATATGCAAATATGTTCAGCAAAACAATTTTATTATCACTTTATCGACTGAGATTATCGATTTCCAAGTGGCAAATAGCACAGTAAAAAAATAAATAACACGCGGAGAATCCGGTCGGCACAAGGCGTTAGTAAGAAATTTATTATTGACAAGAACTTTCTCGTATGCAGAATCTTTGTCACTTGAGAAAGTTCGCTTTAATTTTGTCAATTTTACCGTCTAGCCGGTGGCTTCGGTGTGAGGTCGACGCCCATGATAGACGTTGTGGTGTCTTGAGGATGATGCCCGTCGGAGATTTTGGCGAGATCCCCGTTCACCGTCAGATTTGAGCTGTCTCTCGAAGCTGCATTGTTGAAAGTGTGTTTTTTTCTTCTCGTCAATGTGCCGAGTGCTTCATCAAATTCCTGCTGATCCTTAGATAGACGCGGAGGCGCTATTGGTTTGTCGTAAGGCTGTCTCTTGTACATTGTCGAAACTGCAGCGGTAAATTACATTTTAGTATAAAATCTATATTGTCGATCTTTGAAAAAAAACGACACTAAAAACATTTATTATATAAACGTTGAGACAATATTCGCATTTATGACCTCAATAGAAAAGCTTGGTTTATGCGAGCAATTAATAATGAATAAACGAACCTGTTGTAATTGTCGACCTCTTTTCCATCGGTTCTGTAGTCTCTTTGCGCTTTCCGAACAGTCCATTCCTGAACAAAAACATATAAATCAAATAAATCAAATGGATATTTTGACCGCACTGATTTGAAGTTGCCTTTTCTTCGTTTCACACAGAGTCTGAATTTAAAATTGGCGCGTATATAATGGAACGATATGTCACTCTGATTTCAGAAACTCTGATTCCGCCAGCAAACACGACCGCAGCAGCAGCAATTATGTCGCGCGGTTTGCGTTGAATCTTTATAACAGCTAAAATCTACGCGGCGCTTGCTTATTAGATGCACGCGAAGATGATGAGATTGCGAGTCACATTGTTTAACACACTTACTTACTTAACGCACACGTTGGAAAACTCATCATCATTATCATTACCGTCATCATCATTAAGTTATATCCGTCTATTTTTTTTTTTTACGTTCTAGAAATTTCGTCAATTTCGCGTCGATTAGAGTCAAGCCGGAATTGAGCAGCGCGGGATTTTATACTCGGTGAGTGTAAAAATAGGCGTGAAAGTCATCGAAGAACAACGCGTCATATAACACACAAACGCATTCTTATTTTATCCGTTGTTACAATAACTATACACGCGCGAGTCGGGTGTTTCTCTGTTTGTGTGAACGCCGATGAGACATAAGCGCTTTATCGCGCGAGAGACAATATAAAGAGCGCAAACAAACGGGAAAGGAAGCGAATCCTCCTGAAACGGGCGCGCGAAGCGAAGCGAACGGCGAGAAGCCTTCCTGTATGCGTTGCGATGGTTAAAAGCGTCGATTATAGTCATCCTCATTCCGCCTAATATCACTTCCACTTTGCCGACGCGATCACGGCCGATAATTTGAAGAGCGCTCGCATTCGTTCCTCCGCGTGCAATCGAAAACGCGCGTCAGGTCGCTCTTCGATTTGACGATCGTCACGTTATTCTCACATTAACGCGACGCAAAATTCTTGGATTTCTTTCGCACAGTTTTTCCGGACTCGCGCGATATAATCCGACCTGCTAATCAGACCGGAGCTCGTTTCTAATGAAAGTATATTTTTAGTCGTGTGAATAATGCGAGAACGAACCGACGTATGACGTGCGACTTTCTGAAAAAAAAAAAAAAAATATATATGGCACACGCGACTTTCGTGTCGTCCAATTCCGTGCATTTCGCACCGGAACGTAATTTACAACAAATAATCGAAATAAACCTTTGACAATTTCAAATTGAAAGAAATAATATACATACAACTAGCTCTTAAAAGAACCAAACGCTCTTACAAACAAACTGTTATGTTATTTTTTAATGCTCGAGATGTTTTACGTGTTACACACACGCAACGTATGTATTTGTTTTAGTGGAAGAAAATTCTTTGATTAGAAGGAAAAGAGAGCAGGTATGGAGGAATGCGCAGGCTGCGCGTGTGTCATTTGGACTTTAGCCAACCACGCACGCTCTATCTCACGCTATCGATAATCTAAATTGCACAAGCACAAGTTCAAGTTCAATAAACCTGCGATATACTTGCAAGCGATATCCGTCAGCTTGGCTCACATTCGTCATTGGTTATAGATACACATACTCGCGTTACACATATTACGCTCTTCGTACATAAATTTTGCACGTTCGCCTGCATATAGATCCGCGCGGTTAAAAGAAGTACATACATACGTACACAACTCATCGTTATACGAGACAAATGTTTTTTGCAATTGCTTACCAAGTCGATTTGATCGAAAAGCTGTTCGATCTCTTTTTCCGACTTCTGCCGAACGTCCAGAATTTGTGTCTGGATTCCTTCGACGATTTGATTTCGTGGCGCATCTGCGGCTGCGAACTCGTCGTATCATCATTGAAGGGATTCAGATGTTCCGGATAATCGTAAATCGATACGCTGGGTCGTCTGGGCCTCGGCGACGACATGGCTCAACCACCTCGTGAGATTTCGATCGCGCCACGTCTCGAATGGGAGAATATTATTGCGCGAAATGCCGTGAGGACACCTCGAGGTATCGCCGCAGGTATCATCGATTTCTTGTCATGGCTCCACCCATAATCCTCTTGCGATCTGCAAGCTAATTACCAAGACAAAATAATAAGCCAAGTATCAAAGAGTCAATACAAGCCTATGTGCCGGATGTCCGTGCGAACACAAATACTGCCCTAAAAAAAAAAAAAAAAAAAAAAAAAAAAAAAAAACTGAGGTTTTAGTCTTTTGTTTGTGCCATCAGCAATTAGGACAAATAAAGTAGACACTTTCTAGACGTCTGTAAAGCTTTAGGACTTTCTAGCTTCATTTAAAAGATAGAACACGACCTTTACGAAAAAGAACTACTGCCAATCACACATATAAATAAAGTCAGTAATATAATTATTACTGACAATCACAGAAGGATATAATTAGGTATTACAAGAATCACTGAGAATATTACACTGGCAATTACACAGAATGCCGGTAATTTTTTCGAACCACTGCCGCAATAATATTATTGCCAGTAGTTCTTTTTCGTAAGGGCGAACTTCCAATATTTCAATATATCTTGAAAAATGCAAAAATGCGAGATAGAACATTATAACTAAGGCATATATTTTTTAACTTCCCTAAATCGTATAAATTAATATAACATCAAAATTCAAACATTTACATAGGATGCTCCTTCGCGGAATGCGAGAGATCCGGGTTCGGCTCCTGACCGAGATATCTTTTTTGCGCAATGGAGTTTTTTAATTTCTATAAAGAAAAAGTAGATTGAGTATTTCATGTATTCATGATGCAAACAAACTAAGCATCTCACGTGAATTTTCGAATTTCGATGTTGCGTTAATTTACAAGATTTAGAGAAGTTGAAAAATACATTTATATTCGTATATATGTATATATATCGTAAAATCCGCACGTCGAAAGTCTCAAGTACATATCGGCATATATTACATGAAGTAGAAATTAAATAATTAATGTTACACGTACAAGATATCTCAAATATCGTCAACTTGTAAAACGTAATTTTGTATATCGTCTTTCATGGTAAATACAGAATAAATAAATGAATAATAATTCTTTACGATAAAGAGATGATAACACACTTGTCTACATGTAATTCATCGAACTCAGATAAATCATATTGCCAATCGCTTGTTATTGTTCTTTTTTTTTTTAAATTAATCGCGTCGTATCATTAACGGATTATCATTTTACAGATCACGTGGGAGATATAGTTTGTTCGCAATTAATTAACGTTGACGTGCACTGCCTGGTGCTGTTTGATGACAAGCGGTAAACGATCTGGAGCGATATAATTGCTGGATGTGCGTGCGCGTACGTCGTTCTGACAATTGCTCCCGGTTCAAATTGAACGAGGACGGAATCGATGGTGTCCGATATCGCCGCGAGTTGACGACGGATTAGTCTGCTGACGCGGCAAACAGCAGCAAACACATACAACCCGTAAACAGGCGCACGTTACACGCTAACCCGGTTAACAAGACGTCCTCTAATCGTTTGCGTGGATTACAATGCACAGCTGTACGTCGTTTGCATAACGTGGTTGCAAACAAGCTGCGTTCTTCGTAGCGCGAGGAAGATTAACTCTTTATAATTCTTACATAGTTAGCGTCTTCGATCGGAGACACACACACATATAATGTTTTTCTTGATTTTAACATACGCGCGCGCGCACGCATCTTGAGAATCCATTAGAAACAACTTACTATGCTTAAATTCTTAATCTGTTAATTAATGCTTAATGTTATTTTCGTTGTTTATTGTTATTTTTTGTTATTTTTTTATTTTAGCGTTTGTTATCTTATAAATTTATAAACGAATTAAGAATTTGAAGACTCGGTAAAGTTTAAAACTAGCAATGAAATTTTCATAGGTGATAAGGGCCTATCGCAGGATGTTTTGCGAATAAATATACATATTTTTAAATATACTTATATTTAAGAGTGTAAATTCTTGCAAATTTATTTGCAAATTGAAATTTTCAATTCTTTAAATCCATATAGGATGCTAGATTTACATCACGTATGTGAGGTATCCATATATGAGGTATTTTTCCTTTCCAATTAATGCGTTAAAATTTCATTACTAGTTTCTATCTTTTATATTTAAAAAAATACTTGTACATTACAAAGTCTTAATCATTTTTTTTAAGTTTTTGTACTTAAACATAAATAAATTAATTAAATTACAACATTAAAACATTTGCAAAAACGTAACGTTAATTTTCGACTAGTAAACCAGATTTTTCCAGTGGTTGTTTTAAATCGTTCAAATTGCGTTTGCGATAATTTTTAAACGGAGTGAAAATAACATTTTTATTCATTTTTATTGTACCAGATCTCTTGCAGTGCGAAGATAGAAAGGATGCACGCACGCACGCACGCACGCGCACACAAATACATCGCGCAGATATAGATGCGCACAAATAGTGTGCCTAACAAATGCAATTAGCTCAATTAGCTTACTTCGCGCTTCGTTTTGTTCATCTCCAGGCGCTGTTTCTGTGACTCGAAATCAACTTTTAGAAAACGATTTTGAGAAAAAAAAATTATTCGCGTTTGTTTTTATTCTGTAAGTAACGAATGATAAGGCAACATCACACGACAAACGACACATGCGACGCGATGCAAAGCCACGTTGTTTGAAGGCTATATGCTAATGCGCGTGTATCGTATGATGCATATACGAATCGCTCGCGAATGCAAATGTTCGATAATGCGTAAAAGAAAGGAAAACTAATTTTATAAATAAACCAGTAAAAACTATATATTTTTTTACGTAAGAGAATAATATTTTGCTCGTAGTTCTGATATCGATAAAATATCACAGGTTTATACAAAAAATTATTATTTGCAGAACGTGTTTACAAAATTCGTAAGTAAACATATCTCGAAATTGACGGAAAAAAGCAATAAAAAAGATGTTGAAGTTCAAATGTTAAGTTGATTACATGTTGTTCGTTGTCTCAAAATAAATACTCGTGTATTATACATGTTTTTGCAGCGCGCAACGTTTTTGTGTTATTTTAGAATGCGTTAACCTGGATGAACTTTGTTACAAGACACGCGATTATTCAATAGCGGATTGGATTTGTCTCGACAGTCTGGCGCGATTCAGTTGAACAGGATGTGCCGGATCTTTCACCTTTGAGCCCGTTGACTAATTTGGATTCAAAATGTTTTTTTTCTTCTAGCGAATTATCATTTGTAAATTTTTAACACTAAAAGTGTTATCGTAAATAATCCTCATATTAAAGAAAACTCGAAGAGGGGTTTTATTTTTATTGTGAATTAAATTAAAATGTAAAAAAATAAATTGCTAATGTATACTCCCTTTCTTTCCCTCTCTCTCTTTCTCCCTCTCATTTTCTCTTTCAATTCAAAGTCTAACTCCCAAAAAGGATTTTATTTTTAAACAGTTTCTAACTCGCGAATAATTTTTGTTCCGTTCGGACCTAAAATTCTTGTTAGAAGAAAAAATATATTGACGCTTTAAATATTGATTCTTAGATTAAAAAAACGCGGCTTCACAAGTCCGTGTACATATTTGTGCGCAGATTATCAAGCGCCGCGATCGATCGATCGCTCATTATGACGTAACTGGTGATGATGCACAAGACGGTTTTCGCAACTTACCGCAGCACGCGCGAACGTCGGAAAAAGATCTCGTATATATCAAGTTAACACATCGCTGTTTCTCCCATAACTGCTTGCATATACAAATTGTTGTTCTTGTACAATGCAACGCGCGCCGGCACACATCACTTGCGAGAAGCGACTGGAGCATGTCGCTAACGACTATAATACAAAGGTACTAAGTGTTCGGGCGTGACGAGGAAACGATTAGAACTTCTTTCGCGAAAAAAAAAAAAAAAAAAATTATACGCGAAGCTTCTCTCTATGTGCACTATGTTATTTTCTAGATAACGATTCGATCCATGTGTATACACGTGTCCCGAAGTTTCGGACATTAACGAAACCATTTCTCGAAGATCCGCCGTCGTTTTGTTGAAAGAATATTTAATCTAATCTCTTCGCCGTGTTGACAAAGAGGCATTTCACTAATATATAAGCGAGTAGGTACTCTCGCACTCGCGATAATCGAATCGCACACTGAATCGATATAGCACGGATTTTGATAAGAGCTGCAGAAAAAGGGGTATCTCTCTATGCTTGCTTCAAAATCGCGTCCGTCATTAAATAAACAGATAAGAAAATTGCGTTACTCCGAGATATGTTCTATATATCTTTCAACAAAATATTTTCTTTTTTTTTTTTTACGTTAGCGAGTCTGCATCGAGAGCTTGTACACGCGGTGGATCATCAGGTCAGCTTGAAAACGATTGGCGTTCCGTTAATTACACCAGCTGTATATAAAATTGTCATGCGAAGTTCTAAGTCTGGTCGATGATTCATTGCCTCGTGCAACTGAACCCGACGACACGCGGCAATGTAACTTATCTTATTTCTATCGATCATTGGCGACATCATCGACATTTGAGATGCTGACCGATTAAACCGTCGTCGTAGAAGAAACTAATATACAACGAAACAAAAATATTTATCTCGGAATTTTCCTTTCGTTGTTAAAGCGAGCTTTAATTTTCTCCGAGACGTGAGAGTTTTCGGATTTTCTTGTTTTATTCAATAAATAATTTTTTATATAATTCACAAAAATTGGGATTTATAAAATGTCGCCACACAGTCGAAGCGCTTACAAATGGGAAACATTAAATTATAAATACATAAATAATAAATTATACATAAATACTAAATTGTGATATAATTAGAAAATTACTAGCAATTACAAATGTTATCGCGAGATAAATAATTCGAGGAAACCTTTTGTGCGGAAATACTTTAAAATGATTAAATTCAATTAATTATGATTAATTGCAATTTTCTACGAAAGTTTTTTTTCAAGAATTAATAATTAAAAAAAAATTTATTATTTATTTTTATTATTAACTTTTTAAAATGTATTATTTAGTTTTTTATTAAAAGTAAAAAAACTCACATAACACAAATATATTCAATGTTTTCACGAAGTGATACGACATTGATTTTCTAGTGTGAATAATTTGAGAATAAAATTATTATCCATGAAAGAAATTAGCATGATTACACCGAACGGTTTTGTGCTCGAGAATATCAACGTTCCGGTGCGTGTATGTGTGTGCGCGCGCGGAAAACAAAGTCGAAAGTCGACTGACTCGAGGAAACGTGTGAAAAGCCTTTGTTTAAAAGTAAGAAAGTGTGATCATCACGCCTCGTATGAAAAGAGCGATGATTTTCTGGCTACGACCCAGAATCGCGCAGGCCGTTCTATTTCACCGGCGATATTTTTGGATCTCGGGAAATTTAACAGAATTATATCACGCGAACGCCACGACGATTCTTCTCCAGGCACTTCTCTCGTCCGGGGATATGTGATTTTACCTTCGTTTCTCAAAATTAAGACACACTAATGCATTCAGAAAGATAGCTTCAGTTTTTTTTTGTGTATTACTGACTCACAAAGCTTTCATAAAGCTGAGAACCAAAATATATCGACCACATGATCGAAACTTTCGCGACAAACAATCGACTCGACTGCAATTTTCACGAAATCCAACATATGCTTCTCGCCTATATGTTTTTATATATCTCGAACGGTGAAGTAAACGTTTGAAAATAAACGCTTTTACCGCAAAGTAGATAAGTGCAATCTTCAAACGATAACGTGGCGCAATAAACATTTTATTTTTCTCGTGTCTCGAAAATTTTCTGCGCGCCGTTTCCGATGAATATGGAAAAAAATATATATATCTCAAGAATCGGAAAAAAAACCCAAATCGTGCAGATCTCAAGATTATCGCAAAAAAATGTAAGCATGCATGAAGTTACGAAGTTGACGAGCGTTTCGTGTCTAGCCGTCATTAGGACAAATATCGATTGACTCTCCGTTCTCGTCGCTCGAATCCTTAAAAATCACAGCTAATAAAATTCGACCCCGTCGATGCAATTTTCGATGTAATAAGTTGACGAAGAACCGTCGCGATTGCCTCAAGTGGGTTTTTTTAATTAAAGAAGCCCGTTCGCGAGAGCCTTTTCCGAAAATAGAATCGCAAAAGCGATCTCGGCGGGAATCGTCGCGATCGAAAAATCGTTCGAAAGCCACTTCGCCGCTCGTGCAATAGATTCGCGTGTGTGCACAGTTTTATTTGCGGATCATATGTATCATTAATGACTTTATTACGAAGAGACAGGCCAAGGTTTTGAGGTTCGAGCGCGTTCGACGAAACTTATTGCACACGGCGTCTCGAAATTTAGCGCGCGGTAATTACTTGCGGGAGCGATGAGACAATCGCGATTCCGCGGCTCATATATCAAGCTCGTATATCGGAGGGGCCCCGCAAAGTCGTGTGTGTATTATCTCTCACTCGGTAATTCTTGGGCATGACGATAACGGTGACTTGCAACGATGATGATTACAGCGAATCGTCGCGAATTTCGAGCGCTGCGCTTTTACGTGCGTTATCGCGAGAGTGTGTTAAAATATTGGACGCACGCACGCTGTCGCGAATAACAACACGTGTACATCATCTTCGTGCGTGTTCTCTAGAAATATGTTATTAATATTTATTCTTGAAAAAAAAAAATCGAAGTCTCACAAACTTACCGGGCTTACGTAAGTGCGCGAGTCGCACCTCACGTATATAATATATATATATATATATATATTCGCAATAACTGCGAAGAGACGCGACGGGTTCACGTCGAAGAACAGCGACGTCAAGATAGTAGACGATAGAAAATTTGCATCCCGACGTACGGTACCTGCGCGAAAGATCGTCTCAAGTCATTGTACTTACGTAAGTGAGCGTATAAAGAAGTAGCTGCTCTCTCTTTCTCTTTCTTTCTCTCGCCTTATACGTGTCGAGCTATATCCAATCGTTACGATCTCGCAGAGGACACGAGTCGATGAGACATATAATACACTTTCACAAAACTGATCACTTGCCCCTCGATTCGTACGACAACGCGAATCAAAGTTCATTCAACGTGCGGCATCGCTCGTAAACGGTAGTCGAGCGATAAAGTCGAACGAAAAACCCTCCTATCGCTTTGAGCCACGCCGGCCGACTGATTGTTACAACAGCCGGTCTCTCGTCGTCGCGTCAACGTTCGACCGCCACAATCGCGAATTCGCGCCGCGTTCAACGTCGAGCGGGGATTGGCCGAGCTGGCTTTTGGCGCAAAGAATTCGAACTTCAATAAAAGTTTATACACACGCACACTATTGCCGGCGAATAATTCGTGTTTAACTCTTTGATCTGGACAATGTCCTTGACGTTTTTAGTGCTCGAAAGTGCGTGGTTATTCATATCACCTTTTTTTTCAATTTTTGTTGCAAAATCCTGTACGTCAGAGTTAAAAGAAGTTTCAGAGAATAAAAAAAGATTTTCAGATACTCGTTGTAACTTCTCTATGTCACAAAAAGTTTTTATTTATATAAAATATACAAAAATATAAATTTTATACTTTATATAAAATGGAAAATTTTATATTTTTTACGTCTTTAATTAAGAAAAATTAACAGAAGATAGGAGTAAAAGTTTCGTGTAAACAGTTTTGTTAAAAATTAATACAGACAAGTTTTGAGAACATATAAACGAGTAAAATAATTGTGAAGTAATTTGTTGCATCGAAGGAGGGATTTGGATTTCCGAGAAGACTCGCGATAAGAAAAACCAGGTATGATATGAAATTTTATGTAATAAATGCCTTTCCGTTATAAATGTTCGTTGTAAATCGCAACGCTGACTAATGCCGACTGAATGCGAACCCGCGCAATTCTGGGCGCAGGATGCATGTTTATCGCATAGGTAGGCGTTAGTGGAACTGGCTCCGAGAGTTGCACAAGCGAAGAGATACATACGTTGAAGGTAAAAGTGTGTACACATATACCTACGTTTGTAAAATTCGATATATATATTACACACAATCGAAGTTAAATCCTTTGCGCGAAGTCGCGGTGTGTTATGTTCTATACTCGCATGATGTAACGCCGTTGTACACATTATTATTCGCGTCTCGACGAATCGATAACGTGGAAACTTCGCGGAATTGCACAAGTCGCTCGTCGTTCTAGCCCAGCGTTGCAATTTTTTTTTTCTTTTTCTTTATATTCGTCTTCGTGTCGCGGTTATCGCTTGGCATATTGGCGCAAAAAAGACTGTGATGGGATCTCACGCGATATCTGCATAGCGCCGAGTGTGTATTTCGATCGATGACGGCGATGCGACGTCGTCGCCGGGTTAAATGTTATAAGTACGCGTGACACGCGTGTTGGTCCGCGATTGGAAATGCATCACGCCGCACATCACATACTTAGCAAAATCGCGATTAACAATTCTTCAACGCGTGAATTGTCTCGAGCGCAGCAAAGTCTCGTGTAATTTTCAGAGTTCACGGCGGCGTTTAATTCGATCTCGTTATCGGCGCGCGAGAGACAAGTACATTTACTTGCATCAGAATTTTTTTCCTTCTCTGAATACACACATTCAATTCCACACACTGATTACATCTCCAAAGTGATAAGATAGCTCTTATCACGCAACTTTATTCAGGTATGTTTGCCCGGTAGAAATGTATTCGAGAAAAACTGGCTGCTGGCCAGTCACCGCTTTAATTTCTATCTGAGATTCTATAATACTCTCGGTGGGCTTTTGTAAGCTTAAAAAAAAAAAACAATCGATAGAACTCGGGTTAGAAGAAAAAGAGTTAGAAAAAAAAAAAAAAAATAGCTAGTCTCGTTAGCGAGATGTGAAAAATGTTGGAGATTTTTTTCTTCACAACATGCAGTTCGCTAACGAATAACATTGGTATATCAATGCGCACTAACGTACATATATATATGTGCGTCTTGTACTTGAGAAAGATCATCTCTGTGAATCTTTCGGAATCATTAGACTTTATCATCCTATATAAGTCGCGTATTGTGTGCGAGCATAATGGCGTCGGCTTTCAAGAGTAGCGGCGCAATGAGAGAGAGAGAAGCCCCCGCTATTGAAAATAATTACGAGATCATCTCGATGCAATTGATACGGAAAGTATTCGCCGCGTAGAATCTTCCACCCGTCCCTTTGACCGCGACTTGGACAATGTAAATAAAAAAAGAAAGAAGGTTGTTTATCGCAATTTATTCGACTTCCCGATCAAATTTATGAAATAACGCCGCGATACTTTGACGGAGTAATCTACGTAGGTGACCTATTTACACTGATTTGGCTCAAGTGCTCGGCAGATCAACAGTCTTAAACTTTGTTATGAGATGCAGTCACATTTGCAATTTCGATATCACTAAGATTTGTTTTTTTTTTTTTTTCAATCGCTATATTATTAAGAACAGACTAACGATGATCCAAACCTATGCAACGATAAACTTTTTGAAGACACTTTAAAAAATGATACAAACGAAAAACATCGGATAAATATTATTGTAGTAGTTAAAATGGCTTGTGAAAATGTCAATAATATGTGAAACCAATACGAGCAACAATACAGGACGTTCTTGTACATAGATGATTTATCAATAATTTAATCAGACGTGTCGGTTCTTTGGAGTTTTCGTCAGAGAATCAAATCTGTTAGATTACAACGAAAACTGCGCGAAGAAATCAAATTTTATATAGTCACATGTAAATCTTAAAAAACTGTACGATGAGAAATCAAATGAATTTTAAAACTCAACTCCGCAAGTAGCAACGAACTGATGTGATATATCAGTTATAATCATTATAATTGTTATAAATATCAGTATTATAATTATTATAAATATCAGTATATAATCACATAATTATGATATATATTATTATAATATTATTATTATATATTATTGTAAACTATTAATTATTGTAAATATCAGTTTAATTTTTGAACGCGACACGTGTATATTTATAGAATTTTAAAGACATGTTCTAAAACTCTCTTATGTCTTGTGTTATATTGCAATTTGTTTACTTAACATCACTAAGTAATACTTCGCATTATTCTCCGTAGCAAGTTGCTATTGTATATTTATTACTTAAAGAGAGAAAAAGACACAAATCTTGACCGTGTTCTATAAAAAGCGCGATAATGCGCGGTATTGTTACACGATCTTGAAAGCGGTTCGATTAGCGACGTTCGTCTAAAAAATAAGAAACGCGCATGTTGCGCGTGAAAAATTGCAGCAGGTCGTGTCGCGAAAAATACAAAAAAAAAACCAATGTAATGCATGCGCAAATTATCGCGCAGAAACGCGTGGCGACATTGTACTAATTCTGATGTAACTGCGGTCAGAAAACGAGAGACCGTATGTACTCGCGGCACAAATATGTTCATGATTCTCCATGACGGGTGCGTATATATATATACGCACAAATAGCCTGGTAACTATGTAAATTTGTAAGTGCAGGAAGATCCATCCGTCCGTTAAACACGACGAAGGTCTTGCTCGAATTAATCCCACGCAAATTTTTTGACATTTTGCGTTGCGCGCGAGAGAAGGAAAGATAATAATAATAACAAGAAAATCAGCTCGGGCAAAACTTCGCTTTTGATCTTGGACGATTTTTTTGATCTCGAAGTTCAAGGCAAAAGAAAATATAAGTCAACGGATAAGGTAGAAAGGAAGGAGAGTGATAGCTTGTAATCAGGTAATTAAATTAAATTGCATTAATTAATTAAGTAAAAAAGTAAAAATGTGAAGACAAATGTACGACAATGTATGACAAAAGGGAAAGGGGTGAAAGGCAAGAATTTGGTAAACCAAGTATAAATAAATATATATAAGTCAACGGATCTCAAAACAACGACTTCGACTAAGAATTCGATTTTTGACTTCGAGTCTTCATTTGTCATCTAAAATCCGCAAATATCAGCGACAAGATAGAGAGAAATTTGCATTTTAAAATGTAGTAGGAGAACGAAGACGCTGAAGAAATGAGTGATGAGGACGCAGTTCTAGAAGAGCAACGAGAAAATGAAGAAGATGTAACAAATGAATGGGAATATGTAATGTACGAACGAAAGGAAGACAAATTAGAAGAAAATTCTGATGTGGAAGACACGCAAGTAATTGAAAGAGTGAAAGAGTTAGAACAGAGTGAGGAAGATGAGGGCGCGGATAAGAAAATCACGACGTTTTTGCGTGGAAAAGATTTAAGCGAAACTCTTATCAAAACGTTGATCGATACCGGTCTTACGAGTGAAAATGTCAGGTTAACTGAACCACAACAAATCGCAATATATTCTTTGCTTTTCAAAATCATAATTTTAATTTATATCTGCATATATTACAGCACGTTGTTTTTTTATATTAATATAAAATTTAAAATTTTTTGTATTGTTATATATAAAGAGAATATAAATATGCAAATAAACGTGCATTTATTCTCTTTTCTTTTCTGATTTCTCTTTAATCCTCTCTTTCTTTTTCTTTCTTTCTCCTTCAGACTTTTAAAGGCTCTAGATCTGACCGATGACGACGTCGACACTTTGCGTGATTTATGGCGAACAAAGATCGAACAAGTTAGCAAAAGCAGCGATTCTATTAATTCCACTTCGCCCGGCGGCTCGTCGTCGAGCGCGCACTTGTCGCCGAACAGCGTCTATTTAAAAAGGGTCTTGAGCAAGCCATTGATACAAGCTCTTCGCGAAATTATAGCAAAGCAACCGGCCGATCCGGTGGAATATCTGGGCCACTGGCTGCTCCATTTTAAAGTCAGTAGATTTCTTGAATACAAAAGTGAATTTTTGTATTGAACATGTTATATGGAAATTTACGTACAAGTAGATAAGAAGAATGGAAGAATCAAATAAATCTTTGTGTATATATTTTTGAAGAAAGAATAAAAACTCTTTTTAGGTTTGTGAGGAGCGAAGTATACAGCAGAAAGAACGCGAAGTAAAAAGTCTTATCAGCCTTCAAGAAGAATTGAAACCGGAGGTAACATCGCTCATACGTTTTATTGATTTCTTTTTGGACCAATAATATACTTTTTGTTTTATACTATTTGAAGAAAAAATAAGAATATATGTATTACTTCTTTCGCGACACAGGAAGTGGAAGAAACTCTTTCTGAGTGGAAAAAAGAAGAGGTTGTCGGCGAGGATTTAAATTATCTCAGTTATGGTGAATTCGATTATTAACCTCACGTATACATGATAGAAAAGAAACTAAAAAATAAAGATAAGAAATTCCAAGATATTGATTTATTTGCTTTCCTTTATGTGCAATCAATAACAATAATTATTTTGTTGCTGCAACGGAGTTTCCCGAGAAAAAAATCTAAGTAGATCTAACGAGATAAAAAAAATGAAAAAATAGATCTAACTAAAGCCAACTTGGATCTAAATAGATATAAGTAGATCTAAGTAAATTCATACTTTATTTATCAGTATATCTATTCAGATTTATTTTAATAAATCTAAGCAAATCTGAGTAGATCTAATATAGCAGATCTGAGTAGATCTAAAATAGATCTAATAAATAAAGTGTACATTTACATAGATCTATTTATATCTATTTAGATCTACTTTATATCTTTAAATCCAACTTATAATTAGATCTAAGTAGATTTATTTTTCCATTTTTTTTATCTCGTTATATTTAAATTAAATCTACGTAGATGTAATCCATTTTTTCCCAGGTTCTCTTTTTTCCATTAATATAAACTTAAAATTTAAATAGAAAATCCAAATCAATAAATGTGGTCAACTATCTACTCACCAAAACAGGGCTGTGTTGCTCATGTGATTCAACTTTGTTTGTTCAATCAGAAACATAATCGATTGAAGCACACAGTTATAATTAATCGTGTTATTCACGTAAGACTTCAAGTTTTTTTATTCTGGATATTTGCACACATATACTGCGGTTGTTAGTTTCTCATAATTTTATGCGCAAACAGTAGATTACACAGAAACAATTGTTATCGTTCATCTTGCTGATTTATCCAATTATTGAACTTTTCACATATGATGAAACAACGAGTAAACTGCAAGTTTAAACAAAAATTTTGAAAAGATTAAACGATTGCTGCTAAAAACAACAAAAGTAAACAGTTTCCGGCTTACATCACTGTACGCGCCATCTAGTAAAAAAACTGTCAAACTGAACCTAAACACGTCTGCATGATAAAGTTTTACAGCTGGCCATCTAACGGCAAATTTACAATTGTCAAATCGGAGTTAACGTTGTCACATGTGACATTCAGTGACGTTTCTTGGATCAAGTGACATATTGATAACAAAATAGAAAGTTTTCCATTTGATTTTCTGCGTGTTACTAACGTCTATGTCTTATTTTTAAAATTTGAAACTTTTGATAAATATATACATATATATATATATACTACGTAATCATAAAATCCGGAAGTGCCTAACTTCGGAACGTCAAGTGCACCGTGAACAAAAGTTTATTAACCTCAAATCAAGAGTTGCTGAGTGTCATTTTCCGGAAAGAGGATACGTCAGATTTCCGAAAAAAAAAAAGAACTGCGCTCTCACATCGCGTCGACGACGGTTGACGGACACGTTAGTAAATACATACGTCGTAAACAAAACAGTTGCTGAGAGTCGCGTTTTATCACACGTTAGGCTTTGGAAGGGGTGTTGACACTCGATCCGTGACATCATACTCCTATGACTAATTCGATTATTACATTCTTATGCGTATAAGTGAGATATAATAGGTAAGTAATAAGAAAAAGCTCTTTTTATACTTCGATTGTTCATACGCAGAAACGTTTGTTCTCGAAATATTCAACGCGTTGCTTTGCAGCGTGTTAATTTTTGTAAAAAAAATACGATCAGATAATGTTTCGATCGTTTTGTTTTTTCTTTTGCAATTGTTTTTGCAAATAAATAAACTACATACGTACTGAAATTATTATTTTTTTTAAGTTTTTAAGATGATAGCGTCGGAAATTGGCTCTACAAACACAGAGCCTGTGCATATCAGAGTTACAAATGAGAAAGCTCCATTGATTCACGGAAGGGGTGTACTTCAACGATTGAGTAACATCTTCAAGTTCAGAAGTACAGCGCATTCTGAAGGAGATGGCTATGTTGAGTTTGGCAGTCTTGGTGTGGACGGCACTCGTACATTGGGAACGTTTGCTGGTGTATTCAGCCCGGTTACATTGTCTATGTTTAGTGCCTTAGTTTTTATACGAATAGGTGAGCAGTGATTTACACAGTTTCATATTACAGAGAATGTATGAATATCTGCAGATTTTATTAACTTATAAATATTAATTTTTTGTAGGTTACATTGTTGGCAATGCTGGATTACTTATCACTCTAATTCAATTCGTCATAGCATATGGCATTTTGTTGTTTACGGTAGCTTCCGTTTGTGCCATCTCCACAAACGGAGCTGTAGAAGGTGGCGGTGCTTACTGTATCCTTTCTCTTATGAAAAGCAACAGAAACTTCATATCATTTCTCCAAAGAATTAATTTCATTTATGTTCTGTGTTCTGGCTTCTACCAAAAACTGACAACTCATTGCTTTGAGATAAGTAGCTTATCAGTAGATTAATTTGCTTAGATTTGCTTATATACATTTGATACTATAGTATGTAATGTAATAAGCGAGAAAATTCTATTTCTGAAAAGTTTTTCTAACAAAAACTTCTACAAAATTGATTTTAAATTTGCTCATTTTAAATATTCCTATTAATCTGTATAGTTATGATTAGCCGCACATTAGGGCCTGAATTTGGCGGTTCTATCGGAACTCTTTTTTTTATGGCTAATGTAGTATCCAGTGCGCTTTGTATTTGTGGATGCGCCGAAGGTCTGGTTGAAAATTTTGGTCCATCTGGTTACTTGAGCGGCAAAGCAGGACTTATACCAGATGGACAATGGTGGAGATTTTTATATTGCTCTATAGTGAACACTGCCAATCTTGTGGTTTGTCTCATCGGGGCGGCAATGTTTGCAAAAACCAGTGTTGCAATCTTGGCGATTGTCTGTATCTGTCTGATTAGTGTTTTTATTAGTTTCTTGACACAAGGTGCAATGGAGGTAAATGTACAACTTTAAAGAGCATCTATAGTGTAAAAATAAAAACTACTTGTAATTAAAGAATATTAAATACATTTTATATAATGCATAGGTTGCAATTCCGGATGCAAACACATTGGTTCAAAATGTAACGGAACACATAAATGGAAGTTATACAGGTCTTATGTTGTCTACGCTACGTAGCAATTTCTACTCGAACTACAGTGCTGATTATTCAAGCAAAGGAACTCTGACGGATTTCGCCAGCGTTTTTGGTGTGCTGTTCAGTGGCGTAACTGGAATAATGGCTGGGGCTAATATGAGCGGTAAATAATGAAGTTATTTTTTATTATATATTTTACACATATATGTATACTTCTACAATACAACAATTTACAGGCGAGTTAAAAAATCCCGGCCGAAACATTCCGCGTGGCACGTTGTCTGCGGTAGTGTTCACTTTTATATGTTACATTTTACTGTCCCTATTGACAGCAGCCACCACCAGTCGTTTTTTATTGCAAAATAATTTTATGTACATGATGTCGATTAATTTATGGCCACCGTTTGTCGCTGTCGGCATTCTAACAGCAACTTTCAGCGCTGGTTTGAGCAATTTGATCGGTTCTAGTAGAGTATTGGAAGCATTGGCGAAAGATAATGTATTTGGTGAGTGATTTGATAAGAATATAAATTTAATATATTAATACGTTGACCGCCACGTCAAATTCACATGTTTTGCTCAAGGCACCTCGAAAATATCTTTATTATTCCAAGCATATAATGATTCCAAGCATAAAATAATAAAAAAAAGTAAGTTTTTAATTGTTGAACAGTGCACTTTTTATTTCAAAGTATTTTTTAAGTAGCTATGATGTTTAAACTTCGTTAGCTAACGATGTTTATTTAATTTTTAAAATTATAAACATTTGAGGCACTCCGGTCACTGATGACTATTGTGGCGCCACAGACAAAACAATCTGCGGTCATATGTAACCAACGTAGGCGGTTAACGTGTTAAATTAAATACTCACATATGAAATTAAATATTAAAATCAAATATCATATATTTCAGGTTCGGGATTGAATTTTATAATACAAGGCACGTGGCGCGGCAATCCAATAACAGCAGTGTTAACTTCGTGGTTCTTAGTTCAGATAATCTTGCTTATCGGCTCATTAAATATTATCGCGCAGGTTAATTCAGTACTATTTCTATTAAGCTATCTCGCTACCAATCTTGCATGTCTTGGGTTGGAACTTGCTAGTGCGCCAAATTTTAGGTATTCTATTTAAAAATATATATCCTCGACTAAATTAATCAGAAGATTATATGTACATTTTATTCGTTATATATACAAATCTCTCTTAAATCTTTTTTTCAGACCAACATTTAATTACTTTACATGGCACACGGCGACAATTGGTCTCCTCGGTACTCTGATAATGATGTTCGTAATTAACAGCATTTATGCTTCCAGCAGCATTATACTATGTTTAATTTTGATTATCGTGTTGCACTTGTTCTCGCCGAGTAAAAACGCACCATGGGGCAGTATATCTCAGGCATTGATATTCCACCAAGTCAGAAAGTATCTGTTGATGTTGGACTCCCGGAAAGATCACGTCAAGTTCTGGCGTCCCCAAATGTTGCTCATGATCGCGTCTCCGCGTTCCGCCTGTCCTCTCATTGATTTCGTGAACGACTTGAAGAAAGGAGGACTTTATGTCATCGGGCATGTGAAAGTTGGCGAATTTACGGGTCAGAACATAGATCCGACGATCGAGGAGTATCCACATTGGTTGAGTTTGGTTGATCATTTGAGAGTTAAGGCCTTCGTCGAGTTGACCGTGACGAAAACCGTGCGCGAAGGCATGCAACATTTGATTAGGATATCCGGATTGGGGGCAATGAAACCGAACACGATCGTGCTCGGATTTTATGACGAAGAAACGCCGCAAAACTTCTTCCTAGATTCTCAATACGCAACACCGATGTTCGAAAATGTCACGACTCTTCCTAACAATACTGTTTTTCCTTTGAGACAAACTTCGGATGAGAAGAACTTGGATCCGGTTCAGTACGTCGGTATGTGCTCCGACGTTTTGAGAATGAAAAAGAACTTGTGTCTGTGTAGAAACTTTCACCTGTTGAATAAATCACAATTAACAAAGTAAGTAAAAATTTATTATGAAAACATTTATTAAAAAAAAAAAAAGAAAAATCACAGTCAAAGACGTATTTTTATTATTTCTAGAAATTCAAATTTGAAATACATTGATGTATGGCCGGT
This sequence comes from Pseudomyrmex cubaensis, assembly GCA_014825685.1. NCBI lineage: Eukaryota > Metazoa > Arthropoda > Insecta > Hymenoptera > Formicidae > Pseudomyrmex > Pseudomyrmex cubaensis. The sequence continues at coordinate 11,143 of QVOA01007584.1, read as the reverse complement.
TAATTTTTTCCAACCAACCGATCAAGATCCGTTCGATACAACATCGCTGTTTATGCTTCAACTCGCGTGCATCATCAACATGGTTCCAAGCTGGAAGAACTTGCATCTCCGCGTATTCCACTGCGAGACCGCGGACAGCAGTGAGAGCATGAGTATCTCGGAGTCGCATAGTTCGATAAACGACCCGAGAGTCTCGAATGAGCACAGAATACGAAAATCGTTGAATCTGCTGAGAATTTCCGCGTCGATTAAAAAAATCCCAGAATGGGGAGAGCAAGTTCGGGGATTGCAGGGTAGATCTTTGCTCGAGCCGAAAACTCAATACGACTCGAGCACCGAATCGAATAATGTTTTGAGTAATGTGTCACGAGCTTATATATTGAGGTAAGTATCAAGTCAAATAATATTTGCTATAAATATTTCACGATTATTTCTTATTGCGTTTGAATTTGTTTTAGCGTAAATCAACTGATAAAACATTATTCCACTCAAACCGCGACGACGTTTATTTATCTACCTGCTCCGCCAGTCTCGAGCACGTGGGACGAGGATGATATGTACCGGCAGTATTTGCAATCATTGACAGAATTGACTGTAGATTTGCCGCCGACAGTTTTGGTGCACGGCGTTAGCGCCGTCACATCAACCACATTATAACAAAATATATAAATAGACCACCGCAATATTTATATAAGTACTTCTTAATTAAGACATTATAATCTAAAAGTATATTAAAAGTATATATTTATTCTAGAAATATACGTGTTAGAAGTATGCATTCTCTTTAGAAGTATATATTTTCTCTAGAAGTATATATATTCTCTGAAAGTATACATTCTCTAAAAGTATACATTCTGTATGTATAAAATCATCGCGTTTGCGCATTTCTATAATCACGGCGTAGCTAAGATAAAAATATCATTTTGTATTAAATGCAAAGAGAGATTATAGACGATAATTCCAATCTGTTACGTCTCTCGTTACCATCTGTCACTTTGATACTTTATTAACACAGTAGTGTTGCTAACATAAATATTAATCTTAGATCACTAGAAAGAATGCTTTTTCACGTCCGGAACAATTTAATATTGTAAATATTAAAATTTATTACTGTGATATAACAAAACGTATCGTATAAGAGAGTCTTTAAAAATAAATATTTTTTCAAACTGATGACTAAGCGGATTTAAAACAGTGTAAATATGTCTTAATATATTTCATATGTTATATATATACATATATATATATATTACATATAGAATCCTATTTCTAACATTTACTCTTTTATACCGTGGATTTCATATCATAGTATTATAAGTATTATGTAGTATTAATTATATACTGATGTGCTTATTTAAATAAATAAAAACTTAATAATATTACACACTAATTGTGAGTGTTCTATTTATTATGAAAAACTGTTGTAAGAGAAACAATATTTAAAAATTTTTTAAAATGATACTTTTCTCGCCTAAATTGTACAGCCGCGTAAGAGTATGTGAATATAATAATTAATGTCAAAAACAAAGTCCGAAATCTCTGATAGCAATTTTTAATCCTGTATTTATGTCATCCTGTATTCTATGATAATTAAATTGATCGATTATCTTTTTGAAATACAGTAGACTCTCGCTGTAGATCCGATCTCGAAGCTGTAGGAGCGGAAACGGACTCTATAGCTGGACTCTGGAGCCCCCCCCGCGCCTCGATCGATCGCCGAAGCTCCCGGCTCCGTTCCCAGTGCCCAGCAGCCGCGCCGCGAGTTTAAGAGATAAGTTATTATTATTACGTAGGTTATGTTTGTGGGACAATTAATTTTACCGATCTCGAGATCGGTTAGAAGCAGATTAATAAGCATTCGACAAATGAGCATGACAACTAACATCAACTGTGTGAAATCTCTGCTTTACAAAGAATACGGCGAACCCGCCGATGTTCTCCAAGTAACCACACAAGTAATCGAACAGCCAGCGAGCGATCAGGTATCTGTTATAACCTGTTGATTATTTTAATTGTTGTTACGTAAAATAAAAAACGATTGTTTACGATACAGGTGTCTGTAAAATGGTTACTGGCCCCGATAAATCCAGCCGACATAAACACGATACAAGGAAAATATCCTAGCAGGCCGGCGTTGCCGGCAATAGCAGGAAATGAGGGTGTCGGAGAAATAATAGCGGTTGGCTCCAACGTACAAGATTTCCGTGTCGGGGACAGAGTGGTTCCAAATGGCCCTAATTTGGGAACCTGGAGAACACAAGCCAATTACAATTCTCAGAATGTCATGAAAGTACGCACATTGACATGTTTTACAACCAATAGATTAGATGTTATATGCCGCATCTATGTATTATTTGTTAGTTTGATTTCACAGATTCCTAGTGATTTTGGTTTAGTTGAGGCTAGTATGCTGAATGTAAATCCATGTACAGCATATAGAATGCTGAAGGATTTTGTTTCTCTGAAGCCAGGAGACACTGTGATACAAAACGGTGGTAATTCCGCAGTTGGCCAACTGGTCATACAATTGTGCAAAATATGGGATTACAGATCTGTCAGTGTGGTTAGAGATAGGCCAAATATACAGGAATTAAAAGTACGTTATTATTTCAAATGTTACAGAGATCAACATGTGTATGTAAAATAATGTATATATATATAAATAGATATGTGACATGTTACGAATTATTTAGGATAGACTGGTGAGATTGGGTGCTGATGAGGTGCTGGTAGAGAATGAAGTTCGGAGTACACAGATGTTCAAAACCAAACAATTACCTGCGCCTAAATTAGCTCTTAATTGTGTCTCTGGGCAAAGTGCGGTAGAAATAATGAGGCACCTCGCTCATGGTGGTGTTATGGTGACTTACGGTGGCATGTCTAGAGAGCCGATAACTGTACCAGTATCTGCGCTTATTTTTAAAGTAATAACCAGATCGTTCTTTGTATATTGGAACATTACATTTACATATATGAAGCGTGTAATTAATATTAGTAAAATGTTCGCAGGATATATCGTTGAAAGGATTCTGGATGACAGCCTGGACAAATGCAAATCTAAACTCCCAAGAGAGAGCGGATATGTTCAACGAGTTAGCGGCTCTCTTTAGAGATAAGAAATTGTGCTCGCCAGTTCATAAACTAGTGCCTTTCGGCGACTATCAAGAAGCCGTTTCTCAGGCACTCAGTTTCAACGGTCGAAAAGACATAAAATACATCTTAGACATGACGAAATCTTAATATCTTCACTTATATACATATATAAAAATTTATTTTCTACTTTCAAAAAATTTTCTTACCGTTGCATTTGATAGCAATTAAATTGGTGTATTCTGTGTTATATTGTTATAAGTTTACGCGGTTTTGGTGAAGCTAAAACGACGCGTGTTTTATAAATTAGTATTTATCGCATTTTTTTCATACAGAAATATATTTATTTCTAAATTGACATATGTACGTACTGGTGTATAAATATGCAGGAAGTATAGAAAAGAATAATTGCGACGGGTGACACGTTTTATCAGTCGAAGTTCTAGATTACTCTATCTCATCGAGAAGATCGAGCAGGTTCATGCTGCGTTTTAGTTGCTCGCTCTCGTCCTCAAAGAAATCGGCGTACACATTGTCAAGTTTGGCTTTGTAGTCTTCGTTCAACTTGGGTTTTCTGCTCTCTTCGTTATTTCGTTTAACGTCCCCTTCGGTTTTGATCTCGCCTTTCACATTATTCGCGTTATCCTCGTCTGCGTTCGACAGGAGATTAAGAGTAAACGGACGTTCATAATTGGCCTCTTCAGTCCCCAGCTGAACGGCTAACATACCCAACTCTCCTTTTCCAGAATCTCTCAAGAACTGTTGACTATCTCGCCTCGTATTTTCCGTTATGCCATACGTTGGCAAATATCTACGAATAATAATACAATCATTCTCAGCACTACAATTAATAATGTTGCAAAAAAGACAAAAACACTTCGTCTCTTACATATTTTTGCCCAACAAAGTTTTTCTGTCACCGAATACGTCGAAGGATCCATTGCAACTTGTTTCAGGACTCACGTCTTTCAGTCTTATATTGGCCAGAATGCTTTTCTTCTCTATGTATTTCTCGTCGTACCCGTGAGGCGTCTTATTAAAGCTGGCGTCTGCGTTTTGCAGACCGTATCGCAAGAGGATCGAGAGTCGTACGTTATATGGCTCAAGTATCTTCAGGCAGCACTGCCGCGTAAGCCACACTTCTTCACAGGTCAAGCAACCGTAATACTGTAAAAAAGCAGATAGTTTTTGTTGAATATCGTTAAATAGTCAATTAACATATGTACTCACATCTACGACCATCTGATGCACCAGACTGACACATTCCTGCGCGTTCACGTCGCTGACCATGGCGCGCATCGCGTCTATGTGATTTAAGGTAATGAGAAGAACCTCCCTGGGTCCGGTGGTCACCGTTAATTGATACTTTACCATCATGATCATCAGATCGAACAGTTTATCCATGCTGTTCTTATCCAGCTTTACGATAGTTGAAAGAGCAACGTTTTCCAGAATACGGCGCAATTGTAACATGTCGACCATCGGCGACTTCTCGAACATCGACGATAATATCTTAGAATTTAGTAAATTGCTGGTTATATTGTCTAATACTGTAAAAATTAAACCAGTGTTATAAAACATAAATTTTGGAATTTTTTATACATGTATATTTTTATACATATATATTTGTTCGGATACATATTGCAAAATATACATATATTAAAACATGACACACAAGAATATCTAATATGTTATACATGTTATAAAAACAAAAAATTGAATTTATATAGAACATTTAACATATGTACAACTTTTCTGAATATTTGTGAAGTACGATATATTACCTTGTATTGTCTTGTCAACGTCGATCTTCTTTAATTTTGTCAGCCTCTGTCGCAGAACATACAACATCTCACCGCCCATATTTAAATATAAAATAGGTGCCGAGTGTAGAGACATTTTTGCAAAAGTGATATATGTTGTTGACGATTGTTGCTGTCAACGATACATACATTTGTCGGACAAAGTACACGTATGTCTTAAAGAAAGAAAGTCAATGCGTCGTCTTGACGACGCAAGTGTAAACTTGGTCGCGCAACAAATGAAATGGATTTCTTTTGCGCGAGTAATAAATATGCTCGTAATTACATAGCGAGACTGCGCAAAGAAAGTCCGTAGACGTATAATTTTTTCCTATTTAATGAAGACAATAAAAAATCGTAATGTTTAATATGTACTCTCGATTTCCATTGAAAGAAGAAGCACAATATATTTCGTTAAGTTTTTAATTTATATTTTTTTTTTAACTTATAAATTTTAGTATAATACTGAATATACATTTCACAAACACACACACACACACCTACATATATATATTAATGATTATAATTGTTAATTAATTTTTTTAGTGTAATGCTGAATATATACATATATATGTATACACACATCTATACACGTACGTATAAATGATTCAAACAAACAAACAAATTGTACGGTCGAACAGTGAAATATACAATTATTCTAATATGTACAAACTAAATGCTTAATCTTTTATTTATCGAATATATCTTTAAATTTGAGTGACCCAAAAGATTAATATATTTCCACCTTAAAAATTCAAATGTACCTAATGTACGAATTGTTCGTGCTTTAAAAAGTTTTCTGTGTGTGATATTAAATTCTAACCAAATTTCCCGCTTTACGTGTATTCGAGTGTAACCAAATGTTGGTTGGCCTGATCGTTGCTACGAAAAACATATACTGGTTAATTTAGGTTTTTATTGGCTAGAGAGCTCTGAAGAGTTTCCAATATCCATATGTTATTCTGCAACAAAAGACTACAAGAGACTGACAGACTACTGCTAAGATTATCTTTTGGGGTGAGACAAATAGCATAGAAGTGGATGTATAATTTTAGATAAATTCCATACCACCGATATATAAGTGCATGTTGAAAACAAAACAACTTGCCTTACTAAAAGTTTATGATTTATATGTTCTGAGTGAGATTAAAATAAAACAAAAACGGAAAAGAATAATTTTTATTCAGTGAGTCTATTAGGTAAGCTTTGCGATGTGCTAAATTTATATATTTCAAAAATAGACACAAAAATAGGCACAAAAATAGTCAAAAAAATAAAATCACTCAGATGTATTGATTTTAATATGGATCTGAAGGAAGTAGAATCTTTCCGACCATTTTTCGGTCACAAATGCTGACATTAAAAACAGATGAAAATTATAACACGAACAAATACTGCATTTTATTATTGTAAAGTTTTTTTTTTGTTTTTTAGATATTAATGCAAGCTTATTAAGATCGTATTTGTAACAGAATAAAAATGGATGAAATAATAGATATACTAAATAAAACACTAGGTACACGTATAAAAGAACTTTCAGAAAAATATGGAAAACTCAAGACTGATGAGGAACGTGTAATATTTACTCTCAATGTTATGCAAGACTATTATATTGTTCCTAATGCAACTGGAATGCCAAAAGATGCCAAAAATTCAGAGAAACTACGAGAGGATGGCAATAAAATCTTTGTCAAAGATGGTCTCAATAATATGACATGTGTGGATGCACTAAAATTATATACTAAGAGTATAGCCTTTGCGCCTTATCCATCTGAGCAACTTGCTCTAGCATATGCCAACAGATCGGCGGTTTTGTTTCAACTAGGCTTGCATGTAGAATGTGTTCTGGACATTGATCGAGCATTAGCTTTGAATTATCCTGACAACCTGAAAACAAAGCTTTATATTCGCAAAACAGAATGTTTAATAATTTTGGGAAGATCTGCAGAAGACACCCTTAAAGAGGCCCAGCATTGGCTAGAGATGTCTCTGAAAGGGACAAATCAAGAAAAGCTGAGAGCAAAGCTCAATGTTTTACATCATAAGACTGTACAAACCAAACCAAATATTCAAAACCCTTTGAGAGAAACACAAATAAAAGAACCTCCTCTTCCTACCATTATAACTCAAAATAATGAAGTTCTTTGCGCATCAGATGCAGTAGCTATAAAATATAATAAACGCTATGGCAGACATGTTGTCGCCACTCGTAACATTCGTCCAGGTGAAGTAATTGCTGTGGAAAAGCCTTATTCGATGATGTTAACACAAGAGAATATGCAAACACACTGTTCAAATTGTTTGAGAGTATGTTGGGCAAATATACCTTGCAACTACTGTACTTATGCTATGTATTGCTCAGAAGAGTGCAAATATGCAGAGTGGGAGAAATGTCATGATGTGGAATGTGCTGTCTTTCCCTGTTTAGTTGAAAGAGCTTTTTTGAATCTTGATTTCTTCAGCTTAAGACTTGCCATACTTGCTGTAAGAGAAGCTGGCAGTATACAGCAATTAAGAACCATGCTACAGGAAGTTGACAAATGTGATGGTATTAAGAATTTATTTTAAATTGTACATATACACGTTTTATATTTATATTTAATATATGTTATATTTAATATATGTTATCTTATAAGTTTTTGTACTTATTATATGTTATTAATTTGTTATCGATATTATTTCAGATCCTCGAACAAAAGGCTTTTCTCAAGATGGGAAACTGCACAGTGATCGATACATCGGCATATACAGTCTCGTAACAAATACAGAGAAAAGAGCGGGGAACGATCTCTTCAGAAGATCTTTAGATACATCCTTTATCTTATACTTTTTAGCGACGCGCACTGCGATGTTTGGCACTAAACTATCCGAAGATTTGGAATTATTGGCGAAAAACAAGGACGTCACGTTTATTGGTGGTCTTATTATGAGACATCAACAGATTATTCCCAGCAATATCCACAGTATTCACGAAGAACAAGGCTTGGATCACGTAAAACGTGGTGTAGCTGCCATGCCATTTTTCAGCCTGTTTAATCACAGCTGCGATCCAAATATACTGAGGCATTCGAGAGCTAAGCACGTAGTGATGTACGTCATGTATCCCATTAAAAAGGACGAGCAGGTGTAGTATATTGCCTCGTCTGTAACACACTTTAGTGTTTAGTTGTTTAAAGTACAGTTATGCTAATGTTTATCTTGTTACAGCTTTTAGACAGCTATGGTGAACATTGTGCAATCTACGATCGAGAAGCCAGACAAAAGAAGCTACTTAAACAGTATTATTTCACCTGCGATTGCATACCGTGCCAGGAAAACTGGCCCTTGTATCACGAACTACAGTCATACAATGTAAATGACAGCATCGAGTTTGCTTAATATGATTGTTAGAACTAAATAATTGTTTCATGTTAAAGATCATCTAATGTTTTATTTTGGCACAGACGTTAGTGAAGAAATCGGCGGACAAGGTTAAGATACAAAAGGCATTACGCAAATTAAATACATATATCGATATGGCAGCGGAGGATACAGTACAGGACAAACCTTACGTTATCGAAGATTTACTAATGATGGTACAAATACTACACGATTGCGCGCCGATGCCTTGTTTGGAGATGAACAACGTCATTGAAACGTTAAAGCGGGTATACGACTTGAATGGAAATAGATTTGAAATACCAAAAGTGTGGAAAAGCAAAGAGTAAAGCAGAAATGTTTAAGTATATTTTTCGACTGACGAATTATAAGCATTCTATCGAGTGGAATGCAATAAATAAGAAAAGATTAAGGTTTTCTTTGTAGTATTTGTTTCTACAATGTGTGATTTTAACGTAAGGAGCTAACTTATGGAGATTCCTTGAAAGAAATTTATATTTTTTCCTGTTTAATATTATACTTATATATAAATAAATATGTATATATAGAATATATATAAAAGTTTAGTGAAAAAGTATTTTTTGAGGATACATGTGTAATACACATATATACTGCTCACATCGAAAAATGTTACATTTATTAATTGTAATGTTTTAACAATGTTTTGTGTATTTATAATATTGTAATTAAAGGAGTAAAACGACAATGGACAATATATAATGTTAAGTCGCTGTATCGTTAACTTTTTGTATTTATCAAATTCTTTAATTTTCCTTTTCTCTAATTTTACTTGCACTTATAATGCTATACAAATAAAAAAATATGTAAAAATAATATTAACTGCAAATAAGGAATAATGTCGAGGTAGTCAAATCGCTCAAAATAGTATATAGTCTTTATTACAAGACTTGTGAATCAATTATAAATTGTATATAAGTTGGTATTTTCCTATCACATTCTCATTAACCAAACGATGGGGAAAGAGGCATTACAACAGCCGACTGATAAATTGTCTCTAAATTAGGAGAGTTAAAACTTTCCTCAAAGATTTTTTTGTTTTCTGTGTTTATGTCCACCACTATACCTGGATACATCAGACTATCCCGTTTGAAAAAATGTTTTAACGCATCCGATGTTGTGACACTTGTATACATTTTACATCATGATAAATGTTGGTCGAAAAATAAAATACGCAAAAAAATGGAATTACTATTGCATTAAAAAATACGGCAAAAACCGAATATCTTATATACGTGTACGTATAAAATCTGATTCAAACAAATCGTATGATCGAAAGAGTAAAACATACAATTCTTCTAATATGTACAAAATGAATGCTTATTCTTTTATTTATTGACTATATCTTTAAATTCGAGTGATCTGAAAGATTAATATATTTCCACCTTAAGAATTCAAAATCCCTAAGTACCTAAAGTTCGAATTGTTTATTGTGTTTTAAAAAGTCCTCTCTGATATTAAATTCTAAATTTCCCGCTTTATGTGTATTCTATACGTGACGTGAACCTATAGATTTTTACTACCAGTAATAACCGAACAGGGTCTAAGTGAGAATCGCGAACGTGTGCGTGACGTCACGCTCGGCTTTCGGCTCGTGGAAGGGTGCAAATATTTTATGTTTTGTCTCCTTTCCACTAAGCCGGCCGCGTTAGCGGGCTTTGAAGTTAGTTTGAAAAGAGTTTTTATCCGTTATCACACGTTATTCTGCAACATTCAGCAACAAGAGACTACGCAAAAAGACTGACAGAGACTATTGCTACTGCTAAGATTATCCTTTTAGAAGAGACAAATCGCGTAGAAATGTATGTATAAATTTAGATAAATTTCGTATCACCGATATATGCATAAGTGCATGTGCAAAAAAAGTAGCTTGCCTGACTGTCAATGTTTATGATTTTCACGTTCTGATATTAAAAAAAACAAAACAAAACAAAAAAAAAAAAAAGATTTTTTGTTTTGTTTAGTGAGCTCGTTAGATAAGCTTTAGGAAGTCGCTAGATTTTATTTATTTTTAAAATAGGGCTACGTTCGGAAACATCACTCGTGTGCACACAAACTTCATTCAATCTTTGTTTTATATCTAATGAGTAATAAGGATAAAATATACACGAGTGGTGTTTCCCAACGCAGTCTAGATGTCACAAAAACAAAATCACTCAAATGTAATTGAACTTATTTTCGATCTTAGCAAATTGAATCTGTCCAGCAACTTTTCGGCCACAAATGCGATTTGTGACATTAGAAACAGATGAAGATATAACGAAAAAATATTGCATATATTATTGTAAAGTCTTACTTTGTTTTTTAGATATATTATTGCAAGAATCGTATTTGTAACTAAAGAAAAATGGATAAAATCAGAGATATATTAAATAAGCTAAAATATACACATATAAAAGAAGAGAAATATAGTAAACTCAAGACTGATGAGGAACGTATAATATTTACTTTCAATATGTTGCATGACTCTGACGATATTTTTCATGACGCATTAAACTTTATGGAACGCTACTTTGGAATGCCAAAAGATGCCAAAATATCAGAGAAACTACGGGAAGATGGCAATACAATCTTTGTCAAAGGTGGTCTCAATAATATGACATGTGTGGATGCACTGAAATTATATACTAAGAGTATAGCCTTTGCGCCTTATCCATCTGAGCAACTTGCTCTAGCATATGCCAACAGATCGGCAATTTTGTTTCACTTGGGCTTACATGTAGAATGTGTTCTGGACATCGACCGAGCATTAGCTTTCAATTATCCTGACAATCTTAAAGCAAAGCTTTATATTCGCAAAACAGAATGTTTGTTGATTCTGAAAAGTTGTTCTACAGAAAACACTCTTAAAGAGG
>QVOA01007575.1:0-70751 GCA_014825685.1 Pseudomyrmex cubaensis | reverse complement strand
TTTTTTTTTTTTTTTTTTTTTTTTTTTTAATGACATCTTTATTCGAGCTGATATACGAACTATACGTTAAAGATGATAGCATTTTTGGTTGAATACGTAATGAAAGACTTGCAATTATAGAAAAAAATTAAGATTTCTTAATTTTCTGTAACGTCGTTTCGTACAAATAAATCATGCCAAATATTTTGAAGTTCTGAAATTAAGATCTAGATCCGATTATCTGTAGCAGAGTGGTTCAAAGGATTTTGCGAAATCGAGAGATTTTTGTAAAACATTACAAAAACATATCTTGTTGCAAATTCGACTCCATATCTTTCAACACTCGTACCATAAAGTAACGGTTTCTGTTGTCAGTCATATATTCGTTTTTTGACCATGGTTGTAACGTATGTTGTTTATTTTAACAAATAAATAACAAACGCGAGCAGGATAACGTACTACTATCAATACATATATAAACAACTGAGAAAATAGTCGCTACGGATTGCACACACATACCGAAAACCCACTTCCAGTAATTAAAAAAAACTGCAATCCCGTTTTAAACAAAAAAAAAACGTTTCGTATTTTCGAAGATTACTCTGTTTTTAATTCTCTCTGTGTTATTTCTGTGTCGCGGGGAGAAACGTTGCGCGGGGAGTTTCTTGAGAGTTGTAGCCCTTATAATTTCGCGTATATAAAAATCGCGCGTATATATGAATTTTTCTCGTGGTGAGATCTCGTTACGGAAGAAGGATCACGCACGCACGTGTTACCGAGATGCTGTATCTATTTTCTGCAAAAAGAATCAAATAACGACGGGGCAGATGTGCCGTGACATTTATTACACAAATTCGACGGAAAAGCGATTTTTCTCGCGGCGGGACGGAAAACGCACCAACACACCGGTTGCCTGTCGCAGAACCAGTTTGTCAAAGAGTGAGAACGAATCAGCTTCTCTCTCGCTGACTAATGGGTTTGCTGCGAAGCTTCTCTCGCTCGACCCCGTTTGACCCCCGTCGTCGTCGTCGCGCGTTTGGATCCGCGAAGTTGCGAGACGCGTACAAACATTTACGAACTGAGACATGAAGAGCCGTGGACAGCCCCTCCCTGTGCATGTGCGGCAAAACGAGAGGGAGGAGGAGGCGTCCCACGCACACTCGACTGAATCACGCTAATAAGTAAGTTCATCGGCTGGAATTTCGAGAAAGAGATTCCGCGGCCACCACAAAGGTCATCTTCAGCACGCGTCATGATCAAAGCGATGTTTTATGAGATGAGTTTCCGCCCGCCGCAAAGCCAAAGGCGCACACGACAGAATCTCGGAGTGAATCTCGAACAGGGTAGCTATTATGTAACTTTTCAAAATCAATTCCGTTCGGAATAATATCGATTTGTGTCATTTTTGTTCCTGTTTTCTTTGAAAGAAAAAGAAAAAAGAAATAAACGATAAAAGTCGGAATCATTTCGAGTGGAAACGATTTCGAACAGTTACTTATAAAAGCTATCCAAATCTCTCTCTCTCTCTCTCTCTCTTTCTTCTTCTTCTTCTTCTTTTTTCTGCGTATTTAGATCAACGATAAATTGTCAATACGAGATAATGATATTTGTTATTGTCCGCTCTTTTACAAATTTATCAATTGTTCATTGTACATAAAAATAAACAAAATGAAATTCGTATATTAAAACTATTCGAAATTTTCGCTTGTGACGAATCGATCAGCTTTTCTTCGTGAAAAAAAGTTTCCGATGCGTGCAACAAATAATAATACCCAAGTGAACGACCGAAAATCGATTCGCGATAGCAGCTGCGATATAGTTTAGTAAATAAGTTCGGAGCGTTCGAACAAAGCTGTGGGCCGGACCAAAATTTATTTTACCCCTCGCGATCGTATATCAAACAATAATTGCAAGTTGCACGATATGCAATGTAATATCACACATAAGAAAGAAATCCCACATTTAACCACGGATTTCGGTTTCGGATCTGAATCAGCTTCGCATTCTACTGACGTGCGGTAAGAGTTCCAGTTTTTTCACATACTTAAATTCTATATAATTCTTATTTACATCCAAACTCGCAATTTCAATTAATGTACAATAATTTTTTTTATTTTGTAATTTCTATTACGCGTAAGCTTTGTTTAAAAAAAGTTGGAATTTTACAGAGTGGACTTCGACTTCGAAATTGTTTTTAAATCTAATTATCTCTCGGAAAGTTTAAAAGTAAAAATTGAAAAGAGTGTATAAAATAGTCTTTGTTTTTATTGGTTTGACGCGCAATTTCCAAACGTCGAAGACTTCGATCGAGATAAAACGCGCGCCGATTTTCGCGCGCTTCATGCGCCTCTCGGCCGTCGCCGACGACGCTCGGGCGCCTTCGATGCTAAAGAGCGTCATGGAAAGTAAACCGCGAGTTCCATTCAGTTGCACTCACTCCGTGCATCCGTTCGTTTCTCATCGTGTGGCAGGGATCAGTCTCTCCCGAGGTGGCGACCGATTGAGATAAACTTATACAAGTGCGTGGCGAGTGATAAGCCACGAGAGACGAGCGCCTCGTAATCGCCCGAGTGCACAACCACGGTCGTCGTTTCTGGAACGGATCGCTCAGCTATCTTTCGAATTCCTGGGCGTGTGCAGATACAGATCTATATATATATATATATATATATGTATGTATATTTATACATATTTATACACATAAAAGCCGGTGAGTGCGATATCATTATGCGTCAGTCACACGAACACAACGAACTAACCGATATGATAACGTGAAACATATGTGTTACATACGGATGACTTTTTCGTACGATATTCATGTTGCATAGTTAACGAGATATATTATCTGAGATGGTACCGCAGGAAAAAACGATTAGTTATAAAGTAACGATTTAAAAAAAATATTTAAAACTATATTTAGGGAAATATTAAACTAGATTACATGCAGTTGTGTGTGTATATATATACAACGTTCGCTGTTCGCAATGTGACATGTTTCTTTTTCAAATTGCATAATTAAATAGCGAATATATGTACATATGTCACAACACGACATTGCGCGCGAAATGCGCTCGGCACATTCGCACAATCCGACTGAGAGAATATCAAATCGGTTAGACTTAGAGAGTCTCTAAAGAGGACACGATGACAGGGACGTGTTTTTTTTTTTTTTTTTTTTTTCTTCTTTCAAGCGACTTGTACGGCCCTGGCGCGCTCCGGTTCTCATGAAGTGTTCCCCACGTGGTGCTTTAGCTTCTCTCCTTCCTCCATCTCTCTCTGCTCGTCTCTGGTCGTCCATCCGTTCGCCCATGTGTTGCGACGATTCAGGCCGCGATGACCTAACCAGACTGTCAATTAAAATGCCACCATATGCCACTTAAACCGTTCTAAATTTCAACCATTAAGTCCCTATACGTTTGCGGTGGCCCCTTTCGCGATAGAAGGATGGGAGTAAAGATGGGAGAGGAGAAGGAGAAGGAAGGTATAAATTGCATAATCACGCAAAACGGAAGTGCAACACTATCTCTTTTTAGTCCGGATCGGACGTTTCCCTCGCCTTTTTTTTTTTTTTTTTTACTCCTGCCGCGACTTTGTCGTGTTCTCTCTTCCTCTTTCTCTCGGCTATCTCCGACGATAAACAGGCATGATGAAAATTAAGTGGGTGCTAAATCGAGATTATTTACTTGGCGTGGCGTTATCTAACATAAAGTGATACTAATTGGAATGCGTGTAACGTGACACGTTATTATTTCGACCAAAGAACTTCTTGCGTGCTTAGAAACACGAGGGATGTAGTGAGCAAAACCAACGAAAGGTTCTTAATAATATAGTCGAGTAATTCCTGACACAAAATTTTGCAAAAATTTGCAAATTCTTGATCCAATACTTGGATAAAAATTTTTTTTTTAACACACGTGCGCGTTTCGAGAAAATTTAATATAAAAAATAACTCGAATACTAGCGCGTAACCCCATTCGCATATAATTACACGATTAATCGACAACGTTTGCATTATTAAATCTTCGCGTAACCGGAGCACGTACTTGCCGGTAAATTATCGATCAATATTTACACGAAATTATACACATCGCTCTCTCGAAAATTAACGGCACATATATTCATCCGCGGTTATCACATATCACGCTTCGATCATTCACCGCCGCACCGGATTCTTAATTCTCACACACGTACTTCCGAAACAGCCGGACTCGCCCTTTTGTCGTCGAGTGCTCCCTCGGAACTTTTACGATCGCCGTGCATGTCTGCTCGACGTCGAGGAAGATTATATGAGAAAAAAAAAGAAAGAAGAAGAGAGAGAGAGAGAGAGAGAGAGAGAGTAGAAGGCAGAGAAGGAGAGAAAATACCCAGTGTGGTGCACACCCCTGACTCATCCGGCTTACGTTTCTCTCTCATGACGAATCGAACAACGATGAGGGAACTCGGAATAGGGTAGTAGTGGGACGATTTCAGGGAATGTTCCGGCCGAGATACAGCGGTTACGCGAAACACACCGTGAACGTTCAGGCATTAACGAGCCGTACAAATTATATATATATATATATATATATATACATACTCACCTGATTTTCATCTCATTATTTCTGACACAATTGCGATCCTTTGTGCTGTCTGTTTAATATAACTTTAATAAACGTAGCGCATTATATATTTTCGCGCTGTATAATTTCAATATATAACCATTACTAATCCAATTAAACTTTCAGTTTTGTTATTAATTAATAATTATACGTGTATACGTAACCTATCTGACAAAGCCGCGATATTTATCGCGTGCACAGCTGCTGCAGCGTGAAAGAAAGAACCGAGTGATTAAAATGAGAAAGATGAGACACTTTTTTTTGTGGCTGGCGTCTCGATACGTGCGCGCATTTTATGGCAACACACACTAGTTACGTAAAATTTCATCTTGTATAATTTTTATCGTAAAAATCGAAATGCAAATAAAATCAAAAATTTATTTAGCATACAAAATAATTTATATATATATGGAGTTTATAGAATTAAATTTATTCAGTTCTCACCAATGCTCGCTGGCTTACGATTACCAGCTTTTCCGAGAGAGAGCGAACCGCGTCCGTAAATCGCGCGCGTCGTTGCGCGCCCGGCTGCAGCCGCTGCGAAAGAAGTCACATTATTCTCACGGACGTTATAAGGCCGTGCTCATTAGTAAATGAGCCCCGGGCAATCGAGCGCCACTGGTCCCAGGTGTTATCTCTCCTGGCGAACGAACGAGCTGAGCGCCAGCGTGCCGCGCACCTTCGCGCACCCTTATAAACGCGAGCGAGAGGGCGAGCGAGAGTAGCTCGTTCTCCGCGCGGCATAATGCCTTTTGTTAATTATTACAGCGGCCACACTTAGGGGCTTAAAATTCGCCATAAATAATCGCCGAGACAATACCTCTCCCCTTTTCGGTCTTTCTCGCTTGCGAGTGAGTCGCGGGGATGCGTCACTCCCGCGCGCGTCTTCTCACTTCTAAACGATAAAGACAGTCTTCGTTTCCTCGCAAAGCGATTTATCATCTTCCTTGAAAATTCTTTGCATTTCTCTCTTGATTTCTTGCTTGATAATACAATGTAATTTCTAACACAATTTTGCACATTTTGTCATTTCTGTATATAAATAAAACCATATCTTTTTTTTTGCTTGAAGTTCCGTATAAAAGAAGATTGTTACAGACATTCGGGACACGTGCGAGAGCGCGACGTGTGATTTTGATTTGTTTCTTTAGAAAATGCGAGGTGTCGGGAAAGCGCGTACGGTGATCATTTTATGACGTCGTGTCACCGAGCGTGACTGCATTTTGTTTACCCTCGCGCGCAGACGGTATTGAACTCGATAACGACTTCACATGAAGAAAAAGCTTTAATCGAGCCGTCAGTCCGATATAGGGGAAAACTTTGTTCACAGCCTGTCTACTCGCCATTTTCCTCCAGCCAATTAGCAGCGACACGATGCACTCTTACACAACAAGAAACGGAATTTAGCTCCTCCCTTCTCTTCTTCCGTTCTTCTCTCTCTCTCTCTCTCTCTCTCTCTCTCTCTCTCTCTCTCTCTCTCTCTCTCTCTCTCTCTTTCTTTCTTTCTCTCACCGTCCTTTCTTTCTTGTTCCTACATCGGTATCTGCATAACGCGCGCGACACAATATCGACTGCTCCCATTGGCATCGTTTACCTCGGATCGAATTTACGATACTTCAGCAGATCGCGGAGAATGGTGGTGTTCTTGCGAGTGGAAAGTCAACGAGAGAGGGTGGCTAGTGGAGTAGATAGATATAACGTTGCGGGGTTGTGAAGATAACATTTCCGCTGTCGGCACCGACAAAATTCACGATACCGTACTTCCCGTGAGAAGCTCTCTCCTTCTCCCTCTCTCTCTCTCTCTCTCTCTCTCTCTCTCTCTCTCTCTCTCTCTCTTTCTCTCTCTCTCTCTGAAGAGATATATTTTTTAAAAAGCAAAAATTTGACACGTACGATGGTTTCAACCCCGTCGAGCAATGTAGCAATGAACATCGAGCAATGTACTTCGTGCTTGAAAGCATCCTAATCGAAGATAACGTTTCATGTAAGAGATAAAATACGAGAAAATCTTGTTTTTTTTAGTTTATATTTTTCTGTGTTCAAAAATTGATTTATACGTTTTATTAGAACGCAAAAATTCTCTCTCTGTCTCTCTCTCTCTCTCTCTCTCTCTCTCTCTTTCTCTTTCTCTCTCTGTGTGTGTGTGTGTTTCTCTTTTTTTCAAAACACATTTTCTGATTATATTTTTATATTGAGAAGATACAATAACAATCGATATTTGCGCGAGTGGGGAATATCTATGATTCAAATGTGTAAATTAGGCAAATGCGAACCAGTTGCGGGATATTACGCAATGAATATACTAGACTTGTTAGAACGTTTCGACTTTACTTTAAGTCCTCTTCGATTAATATAATGTGTTATAAAGTATTATTTACACATTTGAAGTGGATCTATCAAACTCGAGGTCATAACATTGTCTTAAACATCTACGTTTTTTTGTTTTTTCAGTATTTTCAGTCTAGCGCGAATCTACAATTGATTGCTTCTATATAAGACGCATATATAAGAGAGAAAGGTGCGTTTTAGAACGATTGATAAGTATCCAAAATGACGACTTAGATAGCAACAGTAGTATCACATTGCTGTTGTTACTGACAAGTTTCAGAAAAACAAATGTAGGAACTAAAATTATATTGTACGTATTTTCGCTATATTTTCGAATATTTGTACAATTGAATTCTCACGACTTGAGAATGTCAACTTGTAAAAAGTCAAACTTGTTTGTACGATTGTCCTAAAGATAAATATTTTCCCTTTTACCTAACTGAGAGTATTGATTGTTTATTTTCGAATTTGTAACAAAACAAGTAACGATCAAAGATGTAATGCTGAAAAGCTAACAGAAAGTCCGCATCCGTCGACACACACACACACACACACACACACACACACACAAAAGAAAACATCCAAAAAGATTAAGCGCTCTAATACACACTTTATATCGCTGAAATATTATATAGTGTGTAAAAGTTTCTATATTTAATTAATTAAACTTAGGAAAAATAACCTGCAGAACTGTGGTTGAATAAAAATTAAGTAATTATAAATTTCCGTTTCGATCTTTATTTTACCGTTGACGATTGACTTTCTTCTTGACGGTTGATACATGATTGCAATTTTGAATTTTTAAGATTGGTTGAAAATGATCTAAAATAAAAATCGAAACGTTCCGAAAATTTATAATCAATTGATTTTTGTTGCAAGTTGAACTTCGAATTGCTGCCTCATCCGTTTTATTCGTCAGATATGGTCTTTTAGAGATTTCCATTTATTTCCGAATCTGAAAAAATGGTTCGGTGGAAAGAAATTTTCGAGCAACACTGAAGTCATCGATGCCGTAAATGATTATACTTTGGAGTTGTCACATCGATACTACGTGCGATAATAATTTGACATTTTTGACATTTGTTTTTTTGGGGGGAAAATTTGTCGTTGACAAACAGTAATGTGACACTACTGTCGCTAGGCGTCGTTTCAAATACTTCTCAATTGTCCCACATCTGTTGGGTTCGTTTCTTGACAAAAAAAAACAAAAAAAAACAAAGTGACGATATTCGAACGAATTATCGAAATACGTTTCGCGATACGCCAAGGCGCGGGCGGAAGTCGTGAATACCGCGTGCCTGCCTCATTGTTAAATATCGAGTGCTGTTTTATTGGACACTGTAGCATATTGCACTGACAGTGCACCGGGCATTAACGAGCCGATGTCCCCTTCTCTTCACGATGGCTCTTTCGATAATTGATATGATAATTAACCATTTCTCCGCACCGCGATTGTGGTAGATGCGGCCGCATTTAATTGTCGGTATATCGGTGCGCCGTTTTAATGGCTTCTGAGAACGCGACGCATTAATGAGATTGAGAATATCAGTCGTGCACGCTAATTATCTTAATCCAATTCCTAATGGATACGTCCGATCATTTGGATTTCAAACTGACCTATATTTTTCGAGATCTTTCAAAATTTTCCTTCACAAATTAGTATTTGACGAACTTAAATTTGAAGAATTATTTACTTTTGCACGGTGTCTCCCGTTTTTTTTTCTGACGAGTGCGAACGTTAACACAACAAGCAAGAAAACAGCAAACTGTCGTATCGATAATGTACGTTATTGTTTGTACACAGTGAACGTTCTTATTGGCACGTGTAATGCCACGTATCTGTCCAGTTCCACGCGTTGAGAGATTATCGTGTAAATGATAATCGACGAAGGTACCTTTTGTACCTGTGCTGTGTAGCGCGGCGAGCGAACGAGCTTGTGCGCAACGTAGAGAAAGCTGCATCGGTGCATCGAGGTTGGAAGTGTTGGTGGGACGACGGGCTAGTAGACGTCGACAAGGGTCAGCTGATAGCGGACAATTATCTGTCAGTACAGTTCGAACAGCCGAGGCCGAGCGCGGCCACGTTGTAGTAAAACATTGCATGTATCTACTTTGTAGGATCTGTTACTTGCGGTTTCGAAATGACGCTAATTGTGTTACAGATTCGTAAGGCAATTTCCCTGTTGACGACGGTGTGTTGAATAGATGTTGACGCAAAAATCAATAGATGTAACTTCGTGATTTGTTTAGAGACTTTTATATAACTTCCACCAAGATATTTGCGGCATCTATTGTAATCGTATGTTTTAGTTTCTATTTTTATTTTCTATATTTTGATTACGTAAAAATGCGCTTGATCATCAAAAAAGATGACGAAACAAACGGTATATTGTATTTTCGAGTGTCCAAATGTTTCGTAATTCGGAGAATTAATTGAGAACTTATTACGTCAATCCAATTTGCGATACCAGTTATCGGTAAGTTATAATTAGCAACTTTTTATAACTTTATCTTAAATTGGGAAACTGATTTGAATAGATTTCATTTAAATTGAATATATAATAAAATCGTGAAGTTTTAATTGTTGTTTTAGTTTTCATTAAAGTGTTTTTTCTTATATTACACACACATAATTATGCATAGAATTGTTTTTCACACAATCGAGGTTTTAAATGCGCGCACATTTAAATGTATAGCACAGTAAGTAAATATTATTATTTTGCGAAAACAAAATATATCGAAGAAACTTGGAAACTAGTTGCAATAATAAGCTTTGCAAATATATTCAAGGTTTTTCGAGATTTAAAAACCAATTTAAAATGTTTATCAGTATAATGTGTGCGTCAATACGTTTATTTATTTTTATGTATGCAGGGGCGTCGAGGCGGTGAAAAATGAAGATAGGATTTCTCGGGCCTGCAATTTTTAAGGATGTAAATTTGAAGCGCTTTGAAAAATACAGGAGAAATATGATTGCAAATTTAATATTAAATATTCTAGAAAAATAAAGAATTCTTATAACTAATTGTCGTGGCCAAGTGTATGATAACGGTAGTGATATGAATGAACATATAAAAATGCTAGAAGCTTTATTTAAAAAAAAAAAGAAATTATTTTGGCAATCTATTATATTCTTCATACGCCTGTTACTCGTTATATTTTTGTGGCGCTCATTCTGCCGGATCTTGCAATAAAGCTATTACATTTTTTGGAACAGAAAAATTTTCAATAGTTCAAGCTCTCAAAGATGGCGAATCCTAAAACAGAATATTAATTGTTCTTTGTATGATTTATCAAAGACGCGTTGCAAGAATGAATGTAATATAGCCGTATGCAAAGTACTTATCTGGAGTAAAAAAAAAACAATTGAAATACTCTTTGAATTTGTGTCGCAATTTCGATTTAAATGAAATTTTAACAAGTATCAATTCTTTTGAGTGTACATATTTTTAAATAATAATATCTTGACTAATGATATTGTTTAAATAATTTTTAAATACTTTCTAGTTTAAAGTATTTAAACAGCAATACATATTATAAAAATAAAATTTTACAAACAATTAATGTAATAAGTGATGTGGAAAAACATCATACAAAATTTGATTTCAGATTTAATTCTTTGTGGACTGACTTAAAAATGCCTAGGTAGACTGACTGGGTCTGTGAGACCCACGCGACTTCAAAATTAAATAAATCTCCGCAAAAAATCAATATTGTTCAATTTTGTTTGTCTTTTTTTTAAATCAAAGGTTTAACGATTCTGCGTTCATAAGAAAACTTGAAAAAATCTTTAGTACTTTCAAATATATAAGTGTTAAAAAAACTAATTTTTAGTTAGAGACGTCAAAACATATTTTTTAACGGATCTGGGAGATCCATGTCAGTCCACGAAAAATTAAAAGAACTTAGAGAAAAATGAACATATTATATTTACTGAAAGCAAACTTGTTATGCTGAAAATAAATTTAGTGAAATTAAAAAAAAAGAAGTAAACTTCGAAACATTTTTACACACAACGATGGAAGTTATATAAACTATGAGGATGTAATATTATTGAAAATTGTTTCGAACACAAGTATATTTTACATAGAGAATGTCATTGAGAATTTGTCTTTGTGTGGCGTTATTAAGCAATAAAAATAAATGACCCTGGCCGAGGTGTTTTTTTCGCAATATAATTTCTAAATTAATTAGGAAGGGAACATGATATTCTCATATACGTGATGCAAATCTAGCATCTTATATGGATTTAAGAATTTAAAAATTCGATTCGAAAAAATAATGTGTAAGAATTTACACTCTTAAAAAATATACATATTTATTTAAATATATTTATTTGCAAAACGTCTAGCAATCGGCTCTTATCACCGTTGTAATTTCATTTAATTTCACTAAAAATTAATGAATTGTGCAATTTATGGATTTAAATATAAACGATACAAAGAACTTGCTAAACGTCTAGCGAATAAATATGCGCGCGCGCGTGATATTTTCATAGAAATTATAGAAGAAGTAATACATTTAAAATACACATGTTGCAAATTTTAGAAAAAATCAAGTATTTCCACTTGAGTTATTAAACAAATTAAGAGAATTACAAACGATATTTCTACTTGCATTATTTCAAGACTATTTTGCACAATATGAGTAATAAATGTAACTCAAGCAGAAAAATCGTTTGATATATTAGGACAAATTAAAAATGTTTTAAGATCGACTATGTACCAGAATCGTCTCAATAGTTTAGGTATACCAACTGTAGAAGAATTCTTAGCAAGTGGACTTTAAAAGTGTATTCAAAATGTTTGCGAATAAAAAGAGCAGGAAAATAGACAGATATACATTTTACTGCTAGGCAACTTGCTTTTGTAGTGTTTTTGTTTTTTGTTTGCTCGTTTATTTAGTTTTAAAGGCTCAAGAAAGTTCCTTTGCCCTGACTCAACAGCAACACTCGACGCCTCTGCATACGATAAACTCTTTATTACTCGTTTGACATTTTATAACTTTAATTTCATCATATCAATTTATTTTTATCAATTTCAACAAATTCTGTTAATTTAATTAAAAATAATCATGTGTCGGAAACGTGTCACTGTAACGATAACAATTCTACGATAAATATTCTTCTTAAATATTTTTAATATTTTATTCTATTCATGTGTTAAAACGAAATAAATTAAATCACTGCAAATACATGTATAATGTCACATTTATTTGATCGCAAAAAAGAATGATTTTACTTTCTGAAGATTTCCTAATATATTGACGCGCGTGGTCGGTTTTGCAAACATAAATTGGCGAGACTTCCGTTATTCTTTGCGTACGCGGCTCGCGACATTGCGTCACGGGTATATTTTTGTCGGCTGTTGTGGCGTTATACTGTTTTGAGTAGAGTGCACTCTATCAGTTATATTAGATTCCACGACGCACGCAGCCACGACACACACACACACACACGCACAGTTCGTCCACCCGTAATTCTTGCTACATAACGAAACTTGCAAGCTGTCAGCGATAAGTCGCGGAACGATATGCAACAACCGGTCGCTTTTTCCACGAAAAAAAACAGTAGTTATCTGCGATGAAAACAGAACTACCGGAAATGGATATTACGCAGCGAGCGAATAATCAATTAGATGCATGTTAAAATTATTTCGAATTACTTCGCGAATAATTGTTTCTTCATTTATTTATAATATATACACAGTATGTATAAACTTTAATTTCTGGAGGAAAAAAATTAAAATATCACGTACGTGTATGACGGGATATTGGAAATATTTATACATACATGTAATTTACATATAGTATTTACATATTTCATTTATACGTGATCTTTAATAACTCACGTTTCTGCGCGATGCAAGAAACGTTAATACGTCGGACCGTAAGAATCCTCGCGGCGAAATTGAATTATGAAAACTGCATTAAACGATGGAGAGCCGTGCAAGGATCCATTCCCGCCACTTCCGCGCGCGTAATACTTAAATGGAACTGAATCTGAAATTTAATCGAGCACGGCGTTTCCGCTCGGGCGCTAAGTGGAACTGCAAGTTGCGCTTAATTTGTTAATAGAAGCGCGACAACGGAACTCGGACGGAAAAATGTTTAGAAATGTCATTCGGGGGTAATTGATACGACGACGTCCCGTTTCAAATCGAATTTTCCTCTCAAGGCAACTTCTTTTTCCGCCATGGGGAAATTAAAAGTTCAGTCGATATTTTTCTCAACGAACAAAAAGACTCCTGCTGCTCTATACCTACTTATTTTCAGTTCACGGTTTCTCAGCCGTGGCACAATCACTTTTTATTTGCGACTAATCGAGCTGTTAGCGATCTGTCTATCGTCGAAGAAATTAGAGCTACAAGTGGAATAATCACAGACAAAATATACGGAATATTAATGAAGCAATTTTAATTCGATGCTAATGAACTGTAAAACGCATATCTTGTTAAAATCAAGTAGAGTATAAATACACGATTCAAGTGTGAGCGACTATGTAGAGATGTGTAATAAAATCCGCGACAAACAGGTGAAAATTTGAAAAAGGTACGATGTCCGACCAAACAGATCTGCCAGTTGGTCTCTGATTTCCGTACTCTCTTTCCCGACGCTCGGTTCGTTTACCTCGTTGGTCAAATTACGCGACGGCAAACCCGCACCCGGTGGATCCGAAATGGGAAACCGTTTCCGGGGTTGCGAGACACAGAAACGACGAGGAGCAAGCGAGAGAAGTGAAAGAGGCAGTCGGCAAGAGAGTCGTTTTAAGATGGCGACCGCCTCAATTGCGCGAATTAACCACTAACGAGAAATCTCGACGGAGCTCGAACTGGAAAAGAGGTGGGTTTTCTTGGACGGATCGAGTTGACGGCAAGTTTTTCGCTTTGCGTGCAATTTTCACGAAGATGACGAGCGAAAAAGGCGGGAGACTTCGCCGCGCTTGCGTTTACCGACGCGTTGCCTTACATCTGCTATTTTTTTAATGATAAAACAACACAGAAATATTGTTTGCGCGTATCATCTTTGTTTTAAATTTGCAATTTTTCCGGGATTTTTTAAGCCAACATTTATATTGATATTCTCTTTCAAATAATCCTATATAATAATAATAATAATAATAATTAATAATAATAATAATAATAATAATAATAATAATAATAATAATAATAATAATAATAACTTTATTAAAGACGCAAAATTAAATACAGATTTACAAACGGAAACGAATCATAACAAAAACTCGCTTTACAAGACGAGACAACAACTTACAAGATTGTTCTTACATTTAACATTTTACATGCCGGCTGTTTTAAACCAAAACTATCCTGTACGTTGGGATGTAAACACAAGGTGACTTGTGAGCGATCCGTAACGTTCGGACACGAAAACACGAGTACACTCGTGACCGATTCGTAAAATGTTAGTAAAAGTGTTAAGCCTAACTCAACAGACAAAAATATTATAACAGACAAAATATAAACTAAAAATACAGCAATAACTTTGTTGTGAAACACAATACAGACTAAAATATGATAAATAAACTTAAAGAGAAATAAAAAGATCGTTACAAATGATAAAGAAAGCAGCAACAGTGCAGAAGCCAATAGATCTAATTGTTATTGCAAACGCAGTTGTTATACATAACTTGTTCGTATAACAAGAAAACTATGAAAGAGCGAATGCACCTTTAGCTCAAGACAGACGCGTCCATTCGCTCCGATCTTCATTCGAGCGGCGAAAATCCGTTGCTTTAAATATTCGTCAGTTCGCTAATGGACCGGGTATTATCCTTTTTCGCGTTCACTCTCCTATCATCCTTTCTTGGCGCTTTTTTCGCGTTCGTCCATCGCGGATACGTCGATACGTCGAACAAGTATAATCGTTCAAATATTTTCCCGCGACTTAAAAAAATCAAACTTTCGATATCTCGAACGTTTATCTACAAACGTCTTTTAATTGTCTTATTGTTTGTTAAATAATTGCGCCGATATTTTTTTTTTTTTTTTTGAACAAACAGAAAAGAAAACATGTATGTATAAAGAATGATAAAAAATTGTTACATCTTTAGATAAATATATTGTGGATTTTGAACAAGTTTTAAGAGAGAGGGGAGACTCGCGAGAGTTTCGGCCAGTTTGCAGTCACTTGTTAGAAAACTAGCAGACACTTGTTAGAGAAAATTGTATATACGTTCAAGGGGACATACCGTAATTCTCCTTTCCATGGGCAATGTTAACGAGAGAGTTTCTGTCACGCGAAGGTTACCGTCCACGCTATACTACGAGGACAATTACGACGAAACAAAAGCACGCTTGTGTCTCTCGACGATGGCCTTTAGCGCGACCACGAAAGATAATCGAGTTAATCGTCCTGCCCGCTCCGTCTCAACACCTCTACCTGTCGCGACGTCTCGCTATCGGAGAAATCTGACGATAGAGCGACCATAATAAAGCTTTGCTGACGATGATCGCTGGCAAAAATCAATTCTTTTCTCTAATTAAACTTCTTACAAAACTTCTCATTCAAAACTATACATATGTTAATTCTCTATATATATTAATTATTGACTATATATTAATTATTATTGGCACAAAAAACCGAGTTCGACTCTTAGCCAGAGTGTTTTTTTTTCGCAATATAATTTCTAAATTAATTGGGAAGGGAAAATGAGTATTTTCATGTACGTGATGTAAATCTAGCATCCTGTATGGATTTAAGAATTGAAAATTTCAATTCGAAAATAATGTGTAAAAATTTACACTCTTAAATATATTAAATATATGTATTCGCAAAACATCGAGCGATCGGCTCTTATCATTTGTGAAATTTCATTACCAGTTTTAAACTGTACGAGCCTTCAATTTCTTAATTCGTTATATATTAATTCTCTAAAAAGTTGCGCGCAAGTGAATTTTAAAATAATCGAACACTCACCAAGTAACCTTGCATATTCGGCAGATTGACGTGTTAGTATCAAAATTGTTTGTACAAAACGACAACTTCGCGAAACTTGTACGCGAGCAGACAAATAATTCTAATCTCACACGCGCATTTGCTGAGAACGCTTGTGGAGTAAATATACAAGGGTGAGAACACTGTGCAGCAGTTTCATTGACGACACTTAGGTATCTAGGAGTTAGTGTGTCGCAGCAGCAGCAGCGAGAGGATTAAGTAACGCGATTAGGGATCAAGCGCATTTTGTGGCGCGCCCGCGTGACTTAACTCGAATCGCGCGTTTCCATCCAGCGCGAGACGCGCTTTTCGCGGAAAATTGATCCGCCCGAGCAAAGAGGCGAGTTACGCCGAGGAAGTTATATCGAGAGCCTATCGATTCCGTCATGGCGGGACTAGAAAGAGCAAAAAAGAGAAGAAAAAAAAGAGAGAGAGAGAGAGAGAGAGAGAGAGAGAGAGAGAGAGACGTCGAATATTCGAAAAATGCTCGTCTGCGGACACGTTCGACGCGAAAGAGAGAAGGGCTGCTGGGCAATCTCTCTGTAGGATGGCGAAGAGAGGAATATGTGTGCGTGGGTTGGTGGTGGAGTGGGTCAACGGCCGGAAAGCACAAAACCGATGCTGGAAATAATGCACACCCCGTCGTCGCGCCGCGCCGAGCCGAGCCGCGCGCAGAAAAATCGCAACATGGCTGTCGCGTCACATGCACTTTTCGCTCTTCTTTTTTGCACGCCGACGATTCCCCGGACGATTGATTGACGGATCATACCACGTCGGCGCACGTGTCCCATCGTTATCGTGTAATATTCCGACCGCTCGCGTCCCGGTCGGGCGACGACGGTACGCGGCACGGCGCTTCTGCGCGTCACAGGGAAATATCCGCGGGGAAAAAGTCCGCCGGAGACGTTCGGAAAATTGACAGCCGGCCAGCTCCGGTATGTTGATCGGTTAATCGGTTTTCCGCACATGTTTAAAATGCGCGCGCGGAATATATGCTTTTTGCATGAAATATTTCCGCGCAGAGGTTAATAAGAGGTTAATAAGGAACCGCGAGTTCAATTTGCAAATGATATTGATCATTTGCAAATGATATTGATCATTTGCAAATTGTTGAGAAATATTATTCGCGCGAAAAGCTAAAACTACAGTCGCTACATTTTCCTTTTTTTTGTTTTATACAAAATGTTCGAGATAAACCAGAATGCTTCAGAGAATTTAATAATTTAATTTAATAGGAACAAAGTTTCTTGTTAATATTCTTCTTTGTGTTTTCTATTGAAAGACGTAACTTTTGCCAACGCAGCTCGTATATTTAACTGGTTATCGGTGAAGATCTCTTGATAGGCGATTTTTGTCCGACGCTCCGGCGGCAAGAGAGATGTCACCAAACGAACGAAAAACATTTATCCTCGCGGTAAATTTCATCGGTGAATCGAACTAGCAGTCAGTCCGTCGACTTCCGACGCCTCATTGTGATTCCGCGGACGTTTGATACCGCATTATCTTCTCTTTGTATGCCTCGGCGACGTCTGCGTTTTCCCGTCTGCCTTTGACAGTCATCTTGATCATCTTTTTTCTGGATTCTCTCGCTTCTTCTTCTTCTTCTTCCTGTGCACGCGTCACCGGTAAGCGGCTGAGGCGTCTTTTCAACGAGACTTTTCCGCGATTTAGCAACGCGAAAAGCTGGAAACGGTCGGAAACCAGTGGAGGAGAGAACAGCGCGAGGAAAGAGTAGGATAGAGATTATGACAGAGAAAGGAAGATGAGAAAGAGAGAGAGAGAGAGAGAGAGAGAGATCGATCTCGACGATCCAATAAAAAGTAATGGTTCGAAAAGCCCGGGACTACGGCGGAAAGTCACCCTGACACCTTTTAAGTTCCGCGAACGAACGGGTTCATCGCCGTTCTCGTCGTTCTTCTTGCTTTCCCGGGTGCGCTCATAGACCTTCTTAGCTTAAACTCGATGCGACGGCACGTTCAGCCGCGCGAGACGCGAAAATTAAGCGGCGTTTGAGCGAAATTTTCATGGATGAAAATTAACGACGAGGAAAGAAGGTGGCGATAATCTGCGTAACCCCCTTGATCGAGTGTCAGAAGTGCCGTCTAATTTTTTTAAGATAGAGAAAGTGAAATATAAATAAAGACCGCACGGATTTAGAAAAAACATTTCTTTTTACACAAGTAAGAGATTTATTTAAATTCTCTCAAAATATGTAACTTGTGTATGTTCTTTAGTTTCTCAATTTTTGCGAACCTTATTTTGAGTTTAAATAAAATTTTATTTAAAAACTTTGGATATTAATTTTTAATGTTTTTATGAATATTTTGTAATCTTTTATCTGATTCCGCTTCTTCAAGATGAATTTATGCAATTTATGAATGTCCAATGTGTGTCAAAATCCGCAAAAAGTCAGGCCGATCTTTCCTTTAAATAAATATGAGCATCAGGCGGACGGTCCCAGGAGGCATCTCACATCCGCGGATTTTTTCCGCATGTCAGATCCCGAAAGGATTTCTTCGCTCTTCTTGCTTGTCCCTCTCTGTCCTCTTCACATTTCCCCGTCGATGGCTAGAGCCATGGAAGTCGCCCATTATCGCTGAAGAGATAATTAAAAAGCCAGGCACACAAGAGAGATATTAAAGTGTCGAAAAAAGAAAGAGAGAGAGAGAGAGAGGAGAGAGAAATGCCGGGTTCTTATCAACGGGCCGTTATCGCTCAACGCCATGTTGAGGCCGACTCTTTGCCGTACTATTCTTTCTCTTTTCTCTCTCTCTCTCTTCTCTCTTCTAGGCTCTTGTCCCTCCTTCATTTGATGATGTCTCTTCTCCGTTGCGAGCATACACTCGGTTTTGCGTCAATTCTGTCACAAGTAGCATCTCACGTCTTGTTTTTTTTCTTTAATTTTGTTGACATTTTATTTTTTATTTTTTTCTCCTATTTTTGACGTCACATCTGCGTGAACTTGCAACCATCGTATCAGAAGAGACGATCGGAGAGTTACATTAAAAGCACGCGTTGTCATCCCCCTCACTTAACGCGATTGGCTAAATTGCGTTAAGCAGACCGGAAGTACGTTTCGCGTCACCTCGCCGATAGGGGATATCACAAAACAAAACAGTCGACTAGCACTTCATCACGTTAACATTCACTTGTGCGTATCTGTTTGCAAACTAAGCATAAAAACTTATGCGATATAGTTTGAGTACGTGGCAGTAACAAGATGCTCAAGTAGTCCATTATCGTGATCTTTCCTGTATGCTAAAAAGGGGTCGCTAGCTAAAAAAGGTCGGGAAACGCTGATTAAGACGAAAGGGTGGACCAACGAGAGAGAGAGAGAGAGAGAGAGAGAGAGCAAAAGAAGAGGAAGAAGGAGGTTGACAAAAACTGGCGGGAAAGAGCTCGAGAGAGTGACGTCACGCGCCACCACTCGACATCTTATTTCCTACGTGTCCCCTGCTATGATACGACGGGTAATCTACAAAGGGAAAACGAGACTCCGGTCTCCTTTTCCATCCTTTCAGAAAAGCGCAGGGCTGCTGGCCTGCAGGAAGTCCAGGAACGAGGAACACACGAGAGACCGGCGTTACTCGACGTGTCGCCGTGATAAGAACGCGGAATCGCGCGGTTGATTCGCTCGCTCGAGAGTTCGATTAACGTCGCGCAGACTGGCCGATAATTGCCTCGCTCCCGCGTGCCGATATCTCGAGCGTGTTTTCTCCGCCTGCGACGTGCCACTTTGACGCGGAAAATGTTCGATTGATTAATGGCGGTTATTTTCTGAAAAAGAAAACGAACAGAACTTGAAACAGAAATTAGGATTGTTCGAGATTTTGTTGCGGATTTCGTTGATTGCGTAATATTTGTTATCACTGTCTTATTCTGTAATAAACTATATACAAACAGGATTAATAAGACAGTTGAGAAAAGATAAAAAAAAAAAAAAAAACAAATAAATAAATAAATCACATTTATTTCCTGCGATCGCCGCGTGTGGATTATATCAATGCGACGCAACCCAACGCGCGCGACGATTAACGTTGACACCATTCGTGGGACGCGCCGGATGCATTAATATTCTTGAAGGAATAGTGACGTTTTCCCTTACACGCGCGCACGCGCGTAGGCAGGCATTCCACTTTATTCAGGTGATAGTGACGAATTAGTTTAGCACAATATAACGGACCGCCATATTTATAATTCCCTCGCGCGTAATATCGCGCGACACACCGCCGTTCCAATTAGCCGCGGTTGGCCGAGTGACTTTTTTTCCGCAATTGCACATTTGCACATGTGAAGCGCATTTGTTTGTCAAATGTGAGCACCCGAAATTTCCCTGTCGAACGTTTTTCGGACCGGCGAGCACCGAGAAAGGAGCGTCCGACGTGAAATAAATGGCCTTTCCGCGTGTTTTTCGTTAAAACAGAAATGTGAATTGCATACGAGCGAAGGGGCGCGCGCAATATATGCTAAACGAAATTAACTCGAATATCATTTTTCTACCAGACTCGCCGCGTAAAACGCGTTTCTCTTCCCGCCGTCGCCGAGTTACGCAAAGTGCGCACAATCGACGAAACATAATTCGCCTAAATTCGTGTAATTTTAATATTGCACCATTGCGCGAGCTTTTTCATCGCGTTAATCGTTTTATTAAACGAGATGTCGAAGGTAATTATTTATTTTTTGGTTTTATATATATATATATATATATATATAAAAGAAATATGGAAAAAATGAGGAGAACGGGCCGCGTCAAGCTTTGTTTTTATATTGATATATTTTATTGCGCTCACGCAATTGGATAAAATTGTGTATGTACATTTTCTTTTTATTATTGTAGTTCGATATTTTTTTTTCTGTGTATTAACACAATGAAAAATATAATATGTATGTGTTTGAACGCAATAAATATTAATTTTTAGCGAACAATAAATAAAGCAAACATAACGAAAAATATTTTGTCAGTCGTATCATCGTGCAGCTAAATATGTCGCTCAAGATCCACAGCATCACTGGCAGAGCCCTATCGCTGTAATGACATGTTGGCTGTGGCTTTCACACCGGCACGACCGTTCATTTAGAAACCAATGGAAAGATTGGGCGCAATTGTCTCGTCCTGTATCGAGCGGCATATACGATGCTACTGACCCTACGTGGCTTTAATTCTCGTCTTGTGTCGTCGTAATCGATTATTTGCGAGCGAGTAGGATTTGTTTACAACGGTAATATTAATGTTTCTGTTCTCACACACACACACACACACGCGCGCGCGCGTACATCATTTTTTTCTGTTTTATATCGAAATATTTTAACTGCTGTATAAATTATACAAATATGTTATTTGCGATCTTTTCGTCGATTGTTTTTTTTCTTTTTTACTTCGAATTGTTGAAAGTTCACAGTGTTTATGTATATTTTTTGTTTTATAAACATATTATATCGATATATCGATATTGATTGACATATTGATATATCGATGAAGATTTTAATAAAAATCATGGCGCGATCCAAATTCACTTCTGAAATTAAACTCTCTTGTTCTCAATTCATTACGGCGAATGTCATATGCCGCGCACCTGGCCGCAAAAATGGAAATTATTCAACGAGCAAAATCCTCTTTACGGTTCTCTATTACGGTCATTTAAACCGGCATATTTATCTGTCATTATAAATGGCGTACCGGCCGATTCCATTAGTGAAATTGTGATATTGGCTTTTCATGAGCGGCAATAGCAGTAATTTTAAATAGAAACAAATTGATTCGAAATCTACCCGGGAACGCGTTTTAATCGCGGGCGGGAAGAAAAAAGAACAGTTGCAAGTTGAGGTGTCTGTATTATCGCGGTTAAAAAGTAACATTTGGATATAAATGAAAAGATAGCACTACGTGGTCGGGATAAAAATTTCCCAACGGCGAGGAAATATCCCGTCTAATTTAGAGGTCGAAAAATTACGACATATTTCACACCGGTTTTAATTTATAACTAACACGTTTTTCTCGTATCGCTCTTTTTGTATTAACATCACGGATTTTCACCTAACTCCCCGACACTCTCATCCCGGGGGCGTCGTTTTTTTTTCCGATACATCGATAGGCATTTCCGGAAAATAAGATGACGTTACGGCGCGGCGCTTGTTTTGCAAGAGAGAGAGAGAGAGAGTGAGTGAGGAACGGAGAGGGAGGTAGAGTGTGTGTCGCGCGAAAACATCGATGTACAAGAAAATCAACATTTTTGCCTCCGAGCGATGTATATCGCGCGCGCTATCATGACTTTCCGTCGGTGCGATATCTCGTTGACGTAAACTTCTCGCGCGTCACAGAACCGATATCCCGTGCGAAGCTCCGCAAATTAGACGAAGCATAGTTCTCGCCAAGAATTACCATACAAATGGCGCCGACCACCCATCGAAACTCGTGACACGCGTATCCATCGTCTCGTCGCCGCGATATTTGCCATCGCACGCCGAAAGTTCGGTCCGCGTCTCGGTCGCGCGCGATGTTCGTCCCAGAAGCGTCACTTTTCCACAGGATGAGCGCGCGCGGAGAGATGGAGCAAATATATCCACAAGTCGTCTTCGTTCGAACGTTTCGAGCGTTCCTCGAATACATATTGCCTGCTGGCGGTAGCGGCGCAATTAACATCACTCGGGACTCAAACCCTCTTTCCCGCGAACGGGGGGAGGGAGGGTGAAGACGAGGCGGGAGGGTCGGGAGAGAGAGTAATAGTTTTCCCAGTCAGCCGTCTCTAACTCTCTCTCCCGTTCCTCCACCCGTTCTCGCTGTTTCCTCCTCGTGCCCCGTTTTCGACGGTCGTCCCATTCTAGCTCGTGCGTATCCATCTCTGTCTAGTTTGGCGGAGCCGGTCTACATATTTTGAAGCCAAAGGCGGAAAGGTTAAAATGAGCAGTCTCTTGTTTTTTGAGAATCTTTCGATAAATATTATATGCGGACTAAAATCGTTCGTCGAGTATAAAAAAAAACACTGTGGCGTTTAAAAACAATTGTATCCGTTTGTTGTTAACAATTATACGCAATAAAACGAGATATCTGAATCGCATTTTTTTCAGATATATTTATCTTATACAAACTTTTTCTTCTTGTAATTCACAGACATCGCCGAATCTCAAAATATATACATCTCTTATGACTCGTGCCCACATTTACCACCATGCTTTGACGTCCATAAACTTGCCTTGCCATCTCGTCGTGGTTGTCTTGCCGACTTTTTCTATATTTTTCTTCGGCCTTTCTTCGTGTCTGCTCCGAGTCGTATCTTCTCATTTATTCTCTCCAGAGTCCTGTCTCCTTCGTCGCGTTTTTTACTCTGTGTTCTCTTGCTTTGCATCCCTCAGATCGTAACTTCTCTTTCGTTCTTTCCGAGTCTCTTTCTCTCTTTCTCTATCTCTCTCTTTCCTTCTCACTCGGCTCACCCCATGTATCGTAGCTCTTCATTCACCCCTTGTCGTTCTTTCCCTCTTTTGCTCTTTCGCTTCAACTTGCCGTTCTCTTTCCTCTTCATAGTCGCCATGGTAACAGCTTCCGTCTCTGTCTACATTTCCGTCTTCGTCTGTCCCTAGCTACTCCATCTTCATGTCCATCCGTTCCAAAAACATTGACTTTACTGGCGGTTGTCGCATGATCGGCGATCCACGGACGACTAAGGATCCGCTTGGAAATACTTCTGCTTGATTACGCTACGATCAAAGAAACATTTTCCAAGAAACAAAAGAAAATGCCAAATAAAACTTGGTATTTTTCCTCAACAACAACTCGTTGCAATACACAAATTGTTTGTTATACAAAAGTCATTTAAAAATTGACAAAAATAAATTCAATATAGAAGTCGCGGATTTTTAATTATTTTTCGAGAAAAATGTAGAATACAATCTCTTAGCAACAAATTGTAAGCTCATATAGTTTTTAACTAGCAGAGAGTTTACGATCAATGTGAGCCAATATACTGGATGTGTGATAATATTTTTAAACGTGCAAATTCTTACACATAGAAATTCGAATTAAATACAATTCAACAATTCATCTAAGTTTTAAGATGCTTGATTTGCATTTTATGTGGATAAATTATGCATTTTATCTCTTTATTAGAATAATTTTAATTAGTACGATTTACGGTAGAAATTATATTTAAAAAAAATTAATGAACAGAGTTATTTGATTATTTTGATTCTTTTTATTTTCTCTCACTCTCTCTCTCTCTCTCTCTCTCTCTCTCAACTAAGGTAGAGATACGATCTTGTATTTTATGTTACTACGTAAGCGCAGAGAGCTAAACAATAATCGCCAGCTGTTGCCGGAAAGAGAGAAAGACAATACCGAGTAATTTTGTATGGGACTCTCTTTCTCAATGAGAAATGAGAGTCGCTGCGACAACGACGACGACGACAACGACAACGACGATGACGACAACGGCAGGAGATTCTCGATAGAACTTTGATCCTTATCGTGCTACTTTGATGTAGACAATCGTGCTTTGAAATGCCTCGTTAGCCGTACCGTATATCGATGTCGCGAGTGAGGTACTCGTCGCGGCGGTTTGCCGGGATCTTTCTCGCATAATACCACGAGTCTCGAGTAAACTACATCGTGAAGTTACCAGAGCTAGATATCTCAAAGCTAAATTTCCCAACAAGCTTGCAGAGACGAGCTTACCGCAGTTAACAACCGCTTATTTCGCGCACAACATTTACATCCGCGCGTTCCACCCGCAATCGCATGTATGACATTATCCGTCGTATAAAAATATCTATGTAGAATTATAATTTTATATACATAATATATATATACATATATGTATATGTGTATTAGTATCTACTATACGTATTATTTCTTTTATTTGTATAACAATTATAATTTTGTTGCTTTTCAGATTCAAGATATTCGCTTGAAATAAATTATCTAATAAAGTAAAAATTTCAACAATAGATAAAAGGCCAATATACGAACCAATATAGGATGTTGGCGTATAAAAATGTAGTTTTATTGAAAAAAGAAAATCAAGACGTTTCGATTCGTGGATCGGATCTTCTTCAGTGAACAACAAAAGAAATAATAAGTTGCAAACCAGCGCACAATAGAATAAAATATTCATTTGTCAAAAATATTAACTGAATAAAATTCAATACATCACATAAAGATAAGGACCACCACGCAATAAACTGATGTACCATTGCCGAAGAAGATTCGATTCACAGATCGTCTGATTTATTTATTTTTTTCAAAACTGCATTTTTATGTAGTAACATTCTATTTTTTTATATTGGCTCGCATCTGACTTTTTGCCTATTTTTGTAATTCTTTAATATTTAATTATATCCTGTAAGACTTAAAAGAGCTCGCAATTTTTTTAATCTACAACTTTTACAAGTACACAAAATACATTGTTGTTGTAGAAGAGTGATACAAGTTCGAAACGAATACGATCTTGTGATCAGCAATTCTCAAGAGATGCGGAACGATTTTTCATCAAAAACCTGGCCCTTTCTTCTTCGTTCCTCATTATGATTCCGCCGTGCGAGCCGCCGTTCTCACTTTGTCACTGTCTAATAAAGCTTTTTGCTTTCTTGGCAGATTCGCGGCGGCGGGACCGTGGTCTTAAGTAAACTTGACCCGAACCGTCAGTTAATGGATTCGGGAACACTCCGCCCGGGTCCATTCGAGTATGCAAAACGACGAGCGGCGGGCCGGGCGGGACGCGAGTAAACAGAACCATTGTAGCGATAGCGAAACCACTGGTCGACTTTAAACGATCAGATACACTTTGGTTAATAAGATTATTTGACGCTCTGCGAGAAAGAGTAGAAAGAGAGAGAGAAAAAAAAGAAAGAGAACGAATCATCGCCATGTTTCTTCTGCCCACCGACGAACTTCGCGAAAAAGCTTTTGTCGACTGGACATTTTGCGATGCGCTTTCACACCCGTGTCATCCATTCGACACGAACGAGAGAAAGAGTTTGTCCACTCAGGAGACTCGAAACACAATGCACTTCTTACTTTGTGCAACAGAAAAAAATATACTCGCCATTGATAACAATGTTGATATCAAATATGGGATTGTTAAGATAATAAGTTTAGTATTGTTCGTCCGAAAGACATTCGTTCGAGGAAAGTTGCCTGTCAGAAACAAACGAAGTGTCTCGATAAGTGTCGATTGTTATTATCGTGTTCGAATTTATGTATATATTTCTCGAGTGCGCATCGTTTTTCTTACACGATATAGCGAAGCGAAATCACGCACGTATTAACTGGCGAATTAGAAGAAACTTGGCCGCTATATAACTGCTTGCTGGGTGGTTTGCCGCCTGTTTATCAATTTTAATTAAGCCATTCTTACGCAAGTGATTTCCTTGAACGCGTCGACAGGTAGACTTCTGCGAGAGAGAAAGAGAGAAAGAGAGAGAGAAAAGGAGGAGGGAGGTCTGGGTATTATGTATTATTCGTAACTATACCGCGCCGGTGAAATGTTAACTGCAGCTCGCCAGTTAATTCTTTCCGCAGTGAGGCGAGGCACTTCTTTCAACTGCTGCCGCTTCTTCCATTACTACTTACACCGTTGCAAGTCGCGGTATCGTTAATTGCATTCTCGACCGAGGATATCGTCGCAGCACCGTAACGAACAGTATGAATAAAACTGATGTAACGGCTTGACATGGTTTTTTAGTCAAAGATATTTCGCGACGACCCAGATTTCTTTCGACAATCGACTTGTAACAAACTCCCCGAGAGTATCTCCAACAACATTGAGATAATTCAGTTTTTATTGAAAAATAAAAAGTTTGATTCAGAAAAATGAAAAGAAAAGAAAATCAATCTCGCGATTTTGTTTCTCTAAAAAGTTGTAGCATAGTAATTTTTGTACCCCGATAATTTTGTTATTTCTTCTTTTTCAGAGCTGCTACGGAAGTTTAAGGCGGAAATCGGAGATGTACAGAATTCAGAGAAACGAAGAAGCAGTTATCAAGAAGGAAATTATGGATTACTAGTACGTATTATTATAAATAACGTATTACGCTTACATGTAGATGTGCGCAAGAAACTTGTTGAAAGAAATTAAGTATCTTATTAATTACGCGTGTGAAACTATAAACGACGTCGAATCGAGAAAAGTTTTTTTCGAATCATATACGCAGTTTTATATTTGTACGGAATTTCTGGGTTTTCTCTAATGTTCTTACAGCTGTTTCGCGCGTAATTTACATACCGATCTTCGATCGAGAAACGCGGATTAATATCCGGACGGCAAGTCCGAGGCGCATTAATTACATTAATTCCTGAAAATACCTAGCCGATTCGATCGACGATGATGACCGACAACTGTGTATATATATATATATATATACATACACATATATCGGTGATGACGCAACGAAGGGGTCACCACCATCGTCAACTCGATGAACAAAGATGGGGATCAAGCTGACGTGGGAGTGGAAACGTCTGGTCGCGCACTAGCGCATTTACATTTGTAATCGCATCGTCCGGGTCGTATCTCCTAATCCGCTCGCGCGACTTGCGGGAGAGTCTGACAGAGCTGAATGCCGATCGAATGAAGGCAGATGCAAACAAAACGCAAGCCAGACGCATCCGGATCCATTTTTATTAATTCTAAAAAACACAGACCGGATCATTTATCGGAATAGTGGAATTTTGAGAATTGTATTAAAATTTACTTACTATTAACATATCCTGAATAACGGACAAGGTTTTTTTTTACTTATAGGTGACAGTTTTATTTTTTTCAGTTTTTATTTAAGTAACTAACAAGATTATTTAATATTAACAATTTAATATACTGCGCAAAACTAGCGATTTTTGAGCTTCGTAGGAAAACGTTCGATTTCTACTGAGCGTTCAACATGTTAACTCCTGTGTTTATTTATATGCAATGTGTATTTACATCCTGTTTATTTATGTACAATGCAAACAAATTTATAGCTTGTTTTTAGTACTTGTAAGCTAATTTTCTGGAAATTAGCGAAATAAGACTTGATTTCACCACGCACAACTATTCTTGTGTGTTAATGTTTATTGTTTTTCGTTATTCGTGGAATGGCTATAGGAACGACTATTAACACTCTTATTGGCTCACGTAATATTCGAAGGTTAGTTTAAGTCTTACGTCTTTACCGATCGGCAAAAAGACAGACAGACGAGAGAGAGAGAGAGAGAGAGAGAGAGAGAGAGAGAGAGAGAGAGAGAGAGAGAGAGAGAGAGAGAGAGAGAGAGAGAGAGAAACAACTCACGGAGACAAGAGACCGAATAGACAAGAACAACATTTGTGCGCGCGCCCCCGAGAGAATATAGTTTATATTATAATAAAGAAGTTTCGCGAGCACGCGAAAAGACTTTATGAGTGGAATTTATTATTTTCCTCTGCTCGCGCGGCTTATACACAACTTAAGTTTGCGTGTAAAGTTTTTTATTCTGAAAGAAAACTTTTGTTTCAGATTAAAATTCCGTAATTTTCTATGAGTGTAATTCTAAACTCTTTGTATGATACCATTTGTATGCAAGTTTACGCATTCATTTGCGAAGTTCATTTGACATTAAAAATAGGAAACTATTAGCGTTGTAAATTATTGCGCTTCTACTCAAAAAAAAAAAAAAAAAAAAAAAAAAAAAAAAAAAAAAAAAAAAAAACATCGCGGTACGTTCCAGAACGTACCAATTAAAACCGCGACTCATCGTATATACAGCGTAGTTTTATCATTGCGCAAGCAGAACGTATAAATATTTATATGACGTAATTAAATTTTGCTACAGAGTTGCACTTGGATAAAATATCGCCGCTATTGTACACATCTCACGTGTAATATATATTTCTCTAATTGAGCGCTACCAATTAACTGACAGCTATTATTCATATTTAATCTTGAGTTATATCGTTGTTTCGAATGTTATTTCATTCTTTGATTTTTTTCGTTCAAAAAATATATTTTTACGATATGCGTAACGCCGCTCTCCATTAACGGGGAAGATCGATAACGCTTACGAAACAAACAGCCGATCAATGACAGACAATCGAGATTTATAGTTTGACATTTCTAGCGCGTTTTACAAAAAAACATAACACAGCTTTGTGCACAAAAGACAAGGAATTCGTGTCGCTCACACAAAACAAATTTTTTTTTTTTTTGTTTTTTTCTTTTTTTGTTTCTTTTTCTATCCTATTCCGAAACTTTTGAAACACGCACAACCGCATAAAGTTAAAGTATGCGTGCAGAAAATATTCTGCAAACCAAACTCACTCGCAATCGAGTTCTCTATCTCTGATAAAATATTGTCGAGCAAATGTACAACTGTGTCGATAGAATTACTACCACTTTATTAAATATTTGAAAACAAGTTTTTGACAACAGAGAGAAAATATTATAAAAAAAACTAAACAAAAAAAGAAAAAATTTAATGTATTTTGAAGAGAAAACTGTTTATGTAAATTTCAATGAATTATATTATATCTGTTTTAAATATCGCAAAGCTTTTTCAATTTCAATATTACATTATTGACTAAATTTGCGAATGTAATTTCTGTTCTACGTACACTTATACGCACAGATTCGCTCGCTATTCTCGCTCCTCATTTGCTTGTTTATAGAGTTTTCTTCTTCGCAAAAAAAAATGCGGTCGATCGCGCCTCAAAAGTTTGTAATGATAGTTTATACTTCTTTTTCGGCGGTTTTTTTTGCACTTCCTTCTTTATCACAGCGATTATTAAAAAAAAAAAAATGATCTACTTCGAGAATTAAATAAGAATTAATATGAAGAATGTGCGAGAAGCCAAGGTTGTTGTTTCTCATGTATTTGTGAAACGCTTCCGCGGCTAGATTATAATTTCAAATAAGTTTTGTATAAGTGCGAGAGAGAAAGACAGAAGAAAGACCCAAAAGAAGCGCGCAAGCGTCTCGCTCGTTTTATTTTTTTCTTTTCCAAAGAAAGAAATCGCTACTCTACATCAAGAATCGTTTCGACATGCGTCCACACTCAGGAAAAAGAACGGTCGCGACATAATATCGCATTCGAATACAATGGACGGCTTATTAGCATTTTGTACCCTTACCAGACCCCTATCACCTTTGACCCTTTCAACCGAACGGCTTCCACACGGCAGATACGCAAATCGTCACAAAGTACAATGTTCTCCGTGTCTTCCACTAAAACTTCCAGCCTTCGCACCTGGTTTGAATTGTTCCACGTTCTTTCTTCATGTTCACTGAGAAACTGAGTTGACGAGTTAACAACAGTCCGAAGAAGAACTGAGAACTCGGTCGAGAAGTTAGTACGTGTTGTTTCTACTCGTTGTCAGACTGTTCTTCGAAGCCATCGTCGAAATACAAAATCTTACGATTGTAAATGTTCTTATTTGAAATAATCTTCTATTGTTTTTCTGTGAGAACGTCAAAAAGTAACTATAAGTAAAGAAAACCAATTATATAAATCCTACAAACGTTTTTCTCGTAAAAATATCTCACTCGTTGTTCTGTAGCGCGTACTAAAAAAACATTCTTTCGTTTATTCTTTTCTTTTCGAGGAACTAAACATCATCTGCAACAGTCCATTTTAAACCATAAATCATCGAACAGTCCAGAAGTAAACAAAATCAGTTTGTCCCAGATGGAACCTCATGGACGTTGTCTTAACACAAAAAAACAAAAAAAAACAAAAAAAACAAAAAAAAAAACTATCCGATTCTTCAAAGATGACCGGAACAGGAGAAGTTTTAGCCTTCTTGGAATTCCTTCTTGTTCATCAGAAATATGCAGAAAACCCTGAAACTCCGTACATGCAATTTATTTTCTAGCAAGAAAAGAAAATTCCTTCACTTCTCTTTCCGTGTTCAGGAGAGAACGTAAATAGTGGGAACGCGCTGAGTCCTGAGAGCGCGTCCACAATGCCTAAGTGAATCTACGAAGAGAAAGCTACGGAGCCTGCGGCGGACACTCTTCTCCGTTTTTTTTTTTTTTTCGTCGACGGGAGAGAAAAAGAACGGTTCGAAAAAGCGCACTCTGGAACCGGTCCAGATGGAAGAATGAACGTACGCGTTTTCGTAAATCGGCGAAAGAGGTGAACACCTGGTTCGCTTGTACACCACGCCGTGATTTAATGAAATTGAAGATTACCGCGGCAAATTCTTGTGTCATTGTTCGCATCGAGCGACGTCGTTAGCCGTTTTCGTTAACGTATTAGCGGAACTCACTTTGTGAGTTTTTTATTTTTTTATCTTACTCTCTATAATTTTTTAGCTCTCGCGAAATAATCGCTACTCCTCCCTTCTCTTTCCGTCATCGCACTTCAGCACGACATTCGATCGTTTCGGTATTCTCGCTGAATAAAATATTGCCGGTCATCAGGAAATGAAAAACTCAATTACATCGATTGACGTAACTGCTCACTGGAATATCTTTTCTGATGGTGATAGCTGATAATTATCAAAATATGAAATAATTGGTTTACCGATCAAATTATAGTCATCGAATAAAAGTACGTGATGTTTATGTTATCGTTCGCGAAAATACTGATGCGAATTGAAACTTCAAACGTTTTAAGCAATTAATTCTTACACTCATTTATGCGCGCGCGTTCCATATTCAGCAAGTCAAAAATCTAATGAATTTCGTTAAAACTCATTAAGGGTTTTAGACGCTCTTGAATTCATGCAATGATCGCAATATTCCATGCAAATCGCCGGATTGCTCGACTTATCCGTAAGATTCGCCGGATGTCGTTCCCAATTTGTAGCCCGCGGAAGCAATAGAACGACAAAGGACCATCAAGAGCTCTAGGACTCTTCCGGATAAATCGATTCCTCCCACCGTCTATCTATTCAGCGATGGCTCGTTTCCACCTCGTACCGGAGGTCGTCGTCGTCATCGTCGTCGTCGTCGCCGCGTCGGTTGCCTTTTCTCTCACTCTTGCATCGGTGGGGAGGGGAGAGGAGGGGGAGGGAGGAAAGAGAGAACAAATTAACGCTCCGAGTATTCTCCTTTTACCCTACGTCGACAACAACGTGCACCAAGCCGAAACCGCGTCGTCCTTCCCGAGGGTCCCGGTAATTAGCATAATTCGCAATAAAAAGGCGACGTTGCCACGAAACGACGTCGAGAGGCGCCGCGAATTGCGAGAAATCGCAGAGGCGGAAGCGGAATGCGGACACGAGAGCGGAAGCTCTGATGGAAGAACTCTTCAAGGTCTCATCCGTAGTTTCTGAGAGTCACACACGAAAATGCCTCAATATCTTTTTTCTTTTTTTTTTTTTACTTTGGAGAGAGAAAAAACGAAAGAGAGATATGTATATTGTTACTTTTCGAGAGCAAATATATACAGACGGCTGTACATGTAATAACAAAGTCATGTAGAATAATGACGGGATCACGTGAAAAGAGTAAAAGCGAATAAAATTTAAAAAAAAAAAAAAAAAAAAAAAAAAAAAAAAAAAAAAAAAAAAAACAAGCGCGATCTTTATAAACTGAATTAGGTAATATTCCAGTTCAGTTGCACGCGTTCCGGCGTCTTATCTAATGGCCACTTTTAGCTGCGCGATAAGTAACGCCTTGTTCATCTCGATAAGTATATACGTGAGCTAGATCGAGATAAAGCCGGGTCCCGTTGCGGTAAATAGCCGCGCGCTCGATATAATAATTTACTTAGTGAATTTCATTTCGACGAGAATTTCAGCGATACATGATGTGCTCGATTCATCGACGTGCCGAAATTTTTCAACAAGCTTGCCGAAAAAAACAAAACAAAAAAATAACTCAATTGGTATAATTTTAACGTCAACGGAATTCGGTGTTTCAACGATTAACAATACATAGAAAACGAACCACGCGGCAGTTAACGCGTATAAATACGCGACCTCGAAATTGAAAATAAAGAAAACATCGAGAAAAAAACAGAGCAAAGTATATTAAAGAGGGAAAAACTCT
Organism: Pseudomyrmex cubaensis; assembly: GCA_014825685.1. NCBI lineage: Eukaryota > Metazoa > Arthropoda > Insecta > Hymenoptera > Formicidae > Pseudomyrmex > Pseudomyrmex cubaensis. The sequence goes on along the minus strand of QVOA01007575.1, from coordinate 37,959 downwards.
TTCTCTTTTTCTCTTTTTCTTTCTCTTCTGGGCTGCGCAAATGCGCGGTCTCGATAACGAGACAATAATGTGCGGTGACCTGTGCCAATAATTTCAATTTGCCGAGCTGCAAAGGTCTAACTAAGGGCTCTTGAGAAGGGTGTTGCACCCTCACTGACGATGCGTTCGCACCTGTGTAGACTCATACTATCTGTATAGCGAGCATATGAGAGTATCATTTACTGTTAACTGTAATTATTCGCGAATGTCCCGTGACCAAACAGCGTTTTAAACAAAGATAGTTTTATCGATCTTTTTTCGGAATGTATTACAATTAAAGTGTACCTATGTGCATTATTTAAAACACATATTTCAAAAGTACAAAAAAATTCTAAAATTTATTATTTTTAAACAACTATTATTTTATTAGATTTAATATGTAATATTAAATATTTATAGTTTTAATATTATATTTTTTATTATTTTTTTGTGCTCATTAGAACAATTTTTATTTAATCATCACAGCTCTCTGTTCTTTTCAATTCTTATTAAACTAATCAGATAATTGAATAAAATGAAAGACATAATTCTCTAGCTTTTTGATGTATTAGTTTTTTTTTTATCGAGTATCTTTTTTTTACAATTTTGTCTTTTTTTCTCCTCGCGACAATATCGCGTCCTTGCAGTCTCGTCCTTCGGCCCAGGAGAGACTCATTAAGGAATTCTGCATCAACCTGGGAAATCGCTATTATTCTCCGCGGTTCTTGCGGCAATCAGTGTGTGGCGACATCACCGTTAGGTATCGCGGGACCAAATCCGTGCGCTATTTACCGCAAAATTCGAATCCCGTAGAGACCACCAGAATGGTCGGTTAGCGAGATCGGAGATTGTGTCTGGCTTTCCAGCGGTAACGAATTTTTCTGGGCTTAGCTGGAAGCGATAATTTATCGGTTGTTTTAGAATAATTTATCACATATGTGTGAAATCATCTTTGAGTTGAATCATCCGACGGTTTTAAGTCCAATATCTTCGACTAAGACGTGACTAATCCTATCTGTATTTAGTTAACGTGATAAAACGAGTAATCGGTGATTTTCTCTTTTATGATAGAATTGTTTTTTCATTCCGATTTATTTTTTACCCAACGGCCTTAAATCTGCATCGCACGTTGATACTTTAAATCGAAATAAACATAGTGAGATATTTGAAGACGCCACTGTTGCGTGTGATGCCTAGAGTATCACGATATGAGAAAGATTGAAAATAACTTTGCTCTCAGGTGTATATACACATTTTCAGTGATATTGAATATCGAGAGATAGAGCGCTTTTGCATATAACGCTATATTTCCATGAAAATCCATTAACGAAAAGGAAGAAACCGTCAAACAAGAAAATAGACGAAGTCCCCTAAGTGCAGCTCCAGGAATTTCTTACAAAGAGCAGAGAGACACCTATGCCTGTCGTCATACGTACGCATTGTGCCGCACATATCTCCTCTTTAAAGCTCGAATAAAAGGAGACGCTGATCTCAATTACACTTTATTTCTTTGTTCGTAATGCGAATTAATTATCTATATCTTCGTGTCTTTGGTAATCAATAAATCGTAATCAACTCAATTGTTAAATTTCAAGTCAGTGTGTACACCTTTCGGGTCATAATTTAAAAAAATAAAATCCGAAAAATAATCATTTATCTAAATGTAGGAAATATTTTAAATGTATTTTCGCGATGTAATACGTACGCATGTATAAAATCCATTAAACCTCGGATATACGCCAAATCCGCCACTTGCAGACTGGAAAATTGTGCCTTTGCCATGAAAGGAACGGAGAGAAAGCCACATGCGGATTGAGCTAATGCGGACGCATGTGGATCTGCCTCTTTAACCTTGACCCTCGTAACAATCGCAAACCCTCCTATCGGAGGTGAATCATCCCCGGCGCGCTGTGTCCGTGCCGGTCGCCATAAAACGTGCCTTGTCCTCTGATTTGTGTTAAGTACTCTATTCTCCATCTTTTACTGCGATTTATTTCATTGCGATGGTAAAGTGGATATATATACATGTACTCGCGCTGTATCAATCACGAATTATTTATGTCATCAGAAATAGAAGTGCATATTTAATATTGAAACATTTGTCAATTAATATCGTAAATGAATTTAACTAATGTAACATGTAAATAATTAATTATAAATATCAACATTCAACATTTTATTTATACGCGCACTTTGCGCGCGCACCATAAATCACTGTGTAAATAATTCCACATTCAATAAATCAGAGAGAGAGAGAGAGAGAGAGAGAGAGAGAGAGAGAGAGAGAGAGAGAGAGAGAGAGACAAAGCAAACATCACCGTTTTAAATCTCAAGAAATACTGACTAAATCAAACGTAAGAGAAACGTGCGCACAACGAGATTCGCATGATTTTCTGTTTTTCTCGTCGGGAAAAGTGATACGCGCGGCGGCATCAAGCATCATGTCGACATATGGGATCTTTGCGTTAACCTTGACCCTCGTAAATACCGCGATGGTGCCCACCACGCCCCAGCCGGTGAACCATCCCCGTTTACTTCCCCGTAAACGCTTTTATCTTGGCTTGCGCGATGCGCGACTACCGCCGCTCACTTTTCTCTCTCTCTCTCCCTCTCGTCTCTTTCACGATTATATGGAACTCGCGAGCATCGCTGCTGGCTCGTATCGATCTCTTCGCACGCTGAACATCCGCCGCCGGTGCTCTCTTTCTTCATTCGCTGGGTTCGCTCGTGCATCGAATATTCAATACGACATCGGATAATACGGGGTAATAAATTGAAGACTTGACGCGACAAAATCTGCCGATGCCCCGGTGTCCTGACGTTATTTTTTTGTTGACGAGGACTTTCTAAAGGGGGATCATACTTTTCTTCAAATATTCTTCTGAACTATATCTACAATACGTAATGTTTTGTTTTCGACTCTGTGATATTTAAAAACTACAAAGGAAGCAGTAAGATCATGGCTTTGCGATATCTACGTATTTTTTATTTACTTTATAAAAATACACGTAACACATACGAGGAGTAATTGATAAGTGTCCGAAACGACGAATGGATAGCAAAAGTGTCACATTGTTATTGACAGTTAAGTTTCATTCTTCAGAAAAACAAACGCTGGCTCATTATCGCAAGTAATGTTTGTGTGACAGCTCGTCAAAATAGACGCTTTCATTGATATTTGACAATGCTCACACTTCAACTATTGCAATAACAAAATTAATAAAGTGGTCTTTGAATTGCTGCTTTATCCGCCTTATTTGCTAAATATGATCCCGCGATTTCCACTTATTTCCGACTCCAAAACAATAACTCAGTGGAAAGAAAGAAAGATAAAGTAAAATGGACCGATTTCGGTTCTCGAAGCGACAAGTAAAAATATGTTTTTTTTTTATGGTTTTTGAACTGCTGAATCTGATTCTGATCTTTAAAAATTTTTAACTTGGCGGGAAATTGAAATCAGCATATGAAGCTTATTAAGAGAATGGTATGTTAATGAAAGTATAAAACTATAGTGAAATAAACAATATAAGTGAAAATCGATCGATATATGAATAATACAAATTAATAAATAAGAAAGAAGAAGCTTTATTTGATCAGAGCGGATCTTGGTGCTTAAAAATATTTTTTTACGTGAATCTTACAGTTATCAGTAGTATAAAATTTACTATGTATTATTGTAATATTTTACTACAATTATAAAATATTTTTAATGAACGGAAATCGATATGTTATACACAAAAAGAATATATGTAAAAAAGAGAAAAGTAAAACATTGAGTAAAAAAGTAAATGAAATTACGTTGTTCAGAATCACTTTCACTATTAGTAACATTATGCTGGAAGATTTCTGATCAATGTTCAAATACGTTTTTTTTTAATGGATTTTAGATAAAAATCAAGCATAACTAAACTAGCAAATTATATTGGTAGATGATATTGATGCAAATTGCATTCACAAGAGTGCATCATACGTGCACAAACTTATATTTTACAGATTTTGAATGTCGAGAACACATATCCCTACTTTGAGCAAGAAACTTTCTTCTTTGTCTAAATCAATATTTTACGATAGTCGATAATCGTTGTTTGTTGTTTTTTTATCAAGCAGAACATGAATTAAAAGAACATGCTATGTTATATTAGAGAAATATTGAGGATGAGAGTATGTTTTACTAGCAGGAAACTCTCTGTCTGCATAATGGGGATTTCGATCCCCAGAGAAAAGTTCAATTTTTCCGTACTTACCTCTCGAATTTGTATTTTTCTTGCAAAAGAGAGAGAGTTTACATATTAAAGTTAATATTTTGCTTCTATATATATATATACATTAAAGTAGAGATTTTATAAAATATCTCAGAATTTTCAAAGATTTTTTTTTAAGCCTACAACAGTGAGAAAATAGGTCTCGGTCTCTCAGATTCGGTTATGCAAACGACGTTAGTAAAAAACCACGTTGCAGACAAATAAAGTCATGGGTAGCGGAAATGATTTTTAAGAATTTTTGAAAAATTGTTCCACCAAAATAGTATAAATACTCTCGAGGAGGCTGGTCAAAAACTATATTGAAATAGCAAAAGACTATATTGAAAAATAAATACATTTCAACAAATTGTTTACTTTTTTTTCATTTCGGATGTCTATTAATCGTCCATAGTATCTTTTCTCAGAAGGTCTTGGTATAAATTTCCGTTCGTTTCAGGAAATCCTAAGTGGACAAAGGTTAGCAGTGAGAAATGTAATTAGTTTTGCTTCTTATGGATACAGAAGGTTGGCATAAGTTCGAGCTGAAGAATTCATTGGAAAAGAATTCTTTAGTGTGTATGTGTGTGTGTGTGTGCAGCCTATACAAATGTATTTCCTGTATCAATACACTTACCTACTCTAATGTCTTATTGTTCCTCGAAAAGTCGAAGACTGAACCGGCAAATATATACATATATACATATAACCTTTGTTTGGAACTTTGTTTCCAGCAAATTCTGACCTGATTTGCCTTGAAACAGTAACGCGGAAGCATGATTAACGCTTTACCACTGCGCTGACGACGCGCCCTTGTTTGTTCGAAATAGGATTCATGCGAAATTCACGTACAATTGACAGGCTGAGTGATGAAGGAAGCGTATTACGTTGTTACGAGAATGTTCGCTAAAGTCAATTATTTATTATTGCATCCTTTGAATCTGCAGTGTTCTCTTGCAAAAAAAAAAAAAAAAAAGAAATGTTTTTTATTCTTTCAAACAGACAATAAAACAATAGTCGATGTAACTTTCTACTGCAGGACGGTCACATTGGCGCCCGGAGGAAATCCTGGACTTCCCTTAAAATGTTCAAGAAGCTCACCGGATCGTATCGAAGAGGGGAAGGAAACAGCGAGAAGGAAAAGGGGACGAGAAAGAGAAAGAGAGAGAGGAAGAGAGAGCGTCGCTACAGGCGTCAGGATGAAGGTACACGTATTCTTTTTAAGGCGGAACACTTTACTGCCGCTCGTTCCAGCGGCGGTAATGGAGGATGCCCGACCACCCTCGAAGAATTAATTCGGGGCTAAAGCCGGCGCGAACACCCATCCCTCTCCCGCCGATATCGAGTCGCTCGCCCGGAAGTGTTAGTGTCTACTTACCACTCCTTCAGTTAGCTTTTTACTTTAGTTGACCGCATTAGCGCACGGTCTCTCGTTTCGCCGCCGCTGCCGGGGCGATTTCTAATTTAGCCGCCAATTTCAACGTCGCTACCCTCGGAGAGAATCAGATATAGCGAAATTTCCACCTCTCGATGTGAAATCGCTCCTTTAACGAAATTCTATTTCGCGCGAGATATTAAATTTTCGTATATTCGCGTATTTTTTTCTTCACTCATCGGTAAGAATTTCGGTGTTTATTGCATATCTTGGGGAAAACGGGAGAAAAACGGAGTTGCGCATTATCTATCGGTACTTCTGTCGTTTCTTTCTGTATTACTTCTCATCAACGATGTTAGACAATATTTTATGACGCGCATACAGAAAGGTACGGTTTCTAGTCGCTTAATAACGCAACATAGAAAAATGGTATGTACAAGCGCGTCAATCAGTGAAAAACGTCCACACAGATATTCATCATCCATCAAATCGCTTAAAGCGTTTTATCTTACGTTTTCTCTTCCGTACATTTAATAGGCGATAGACTTCGGCCGTTCCATTGCTGAATTTTGCTCGCCGCAAACTGTGCGCGCTGCGGGATACTTGGGCCAGGGGCGGTGGTGTGTACCATCATGTCAGTTTGCCGCTGTGTTTAAACCTTGAAAATCCAGAACCTTTCTCTCTCTCTCTCTCTCTCTCTCTCTCTTTCTCTCTTCGTATTTACTAGGGTTCTAGAGATTCTTGGCGCGGTTACTTGCTTCCCTCCCCTTGTACCTCTGTTGCTTCGTCAAGCAGCAGTCGTATTCATCCCTCTGTGCAGCATCGGAGTACCGTCGTCCGAGCGAGACGTCGGCGTATCTGGACGTAGAGAAAGAAGGACCGCAAAGAACGGAGGGAGCGGAACAGAGACCGCTCTCGCACGCCAGACGAGGACGCGACGAGATCGAAATCCCCGCCATGCGCGTCGCGGAAACGACCGAGGCTTGACGAAGCACCCGAGACGGTCGCTCAGTTACGCGCGAGACGTGCATCGTGTCGCGTTGCGGTGTGTGCGATATCGCACCACGAGCGGATACAGCGCAGTATCCCCTCGCACACACAAAAAAAAAAATCTCGGAATGGATGCGACATACAGCCGACTGTCGTCAGTCGTGCGCGTGCGTTACATCAGCGTCGTTGTCCGTCGCTCGACTTCCCAATAATACCGGCAGTCTGTGAAGAAACATCGTGACGTATCTTCGTGCAATATCGTTACGCGACGAGCGTGAATGTAGACACAACAGTGATCGCTTCAACTGTGACATACGGCTGTGGATATCTCTCACGAAGCGTGGAATGAGATTGGGCGGTTGCTACGCGCGCGCGATATTCAACGAATCAATTTTCGCCAATTGATTTTCAACGCATCATGTGCGGACGAGAAGAGATGTGTATATTGAGTGTCTCGCGAAAGTGCACGGAAATTCGTAATCTTCGAAGAAGAGTGTCACATTGTGTGTGTGCACACAGGTTATCTCTGTCTCGCCTCGAAAGTCCCTCCCGGGAATTACCGCAGGAAAATCTTATCGACGATCATCCGTTTTATCAGGAAACATATCGGTCTTTCGGAAATGACACTGAATAATATATTATAGTTAGCAGAGGAAGGTCCGCGATATAATGAAAAAATGAGTTGTGACTATTTGCGGGTAGCCTTGAGCTTCCGTTTGGTTGAAAGAGGCCGAGTATAGAGCCTGTGCGCTTTGTTGCGCTTACGCGTGTGCGGCATGTGATACGAGAGACTCGTGATACGGGGAGAGATCCGCGTGCGTAATATCGATATTCAGCGGAGACCTTGCGGCAAGCTAATGTTTCTCCGCTCTTCTTTTATTTCCTTCTGCGCTCGACCGCGTGCGGGAGAAGATTCATTATCGTAACAAGCGCGGAGATTTGGTGTCTCTCTTGTCTCTTGTTAAAAAAAAAACAAAACCGTGTTCCAAGTAGCGTTTTGAGTAACCGAGAAATTTGCGTGAAAATGTTTCAATATTTTTAGCTAAAATTGAATTGCGAGCTTTATCTCTTACGGGCGTGTGAAGGTAAAACGTTTCAGGTTTTCGACTTGGTAACTTCATTGCTTTCGCACGCGCGCGCGTCATACGTACAATACGCACGGCGAGAGACCGTGAAAAGAGACTGCGGGCCGCGGGCGCATGAAAAAAAATCCACGCGAGATTGCAAAGCCGTTCATAAAAAACGTATCGTTATTCGCATCGATGTTACAGGCGGAGCGTTCAAATAACGATATAACAATATATGTAGGCACGCGGGTCATCGCACGCGTCACCGAGAGAGAGAGAGAGAGATCGTTCGCACGTTATAGTGATCCGACCGACGAGCTGGCTACTCGATTCCGTCTCTCTCTCTCTCTCTCGAAAATCGTCGAGCGACTACATATTTCCGCGAGCTTTCCTAGCTGTCCGCATCCCTCCCTCTCTTCTCTCTGCGCGTTTTCACTCTTGTCTCTTTTGAGCGATGCCGCTGGGCCTCTTCTGTGCGTGTGTAGTTTCCACGTTTTGTTGTCGCGCAGCCCCGACGCGGAAAACGCGCGGTGTACCCCCGCTGACGTGTGTGCGCGACGTGTATTTTCGGCGGCGAACAGAGATCGATCGGCGTAATACTCGCTGTGGTCCCCCTTGTTTCTCTCGCTGTGTGTCGCGCGCGAACCCATGTGACTCGCCGCTCGCTGTTAGCGAGGCGGCGACGCCGATACCAACGTCAGAGTGTCGTTCAGCGCGCGCGTAACTGACCATTTCTCGGTTCGAATAATAGCCGTCGATTTTCGTTCCGTTTCAAATCGGCTCGTTTTAGAACCTGGACGTTTACGTTTCGTTTTCTCGCCCGTTATTTCTTTGTTGTACTTTGAAATTTGTCTCCAATTAATTTATCATCTCCGTTTCTCGCCCCGCGTGTATAGAAAGCAATCGAAGTTAACGGACCGAGCACAGATACGAATATAATTTATGTTCGTATCTGTGCTCGGTCCGTTAACTTCGACGTATATAATTATGTTCGAAGAAACGTTTTTTTTTTCTTTTTTCTTTTTTAAATTTCCTCGTCTCGGTTTTTAATCCGATTTGCGCGCAAAGCTGATTCCAAGTGGCCAGAAAGATTCACTTGGCGAATTTTCCGACCTGATTGTTTCCGATTTCGTCATGCGAGGAAACCGCGATAAAAACGTCAGCAACAATGTGTGTCTCGGGTCGGATGTAAAAATAAAAGGAAGCAGACGTGTGTCTCAAGGCTAGCGGACCGCGTATTATCCCTCTCAGGAGCGTAGAACCGTACATTTGACTCCCTCAGTTTATCTTTGTCATATTGCCTCGTGAAAGTGTTTATTGCGCCGGGTACGCCTCGTGCGGTGGCCATAAATATGACGGCGGTCCAACGCTCTTCGGCCTCTTTTCTGATCGCTTTGTCCGCCAAGTAGATATCCCGTTTCAATCTTCCAATATTCAACGGATTCTTGCGACTTGCACGTTTATTATTGTCATTCGTTACTTGGCGATTCGTTTATTAACGACGAGTGACGATTTTTCTTTCTTCTCATTGTTCAGTGCGACAAAAAGAATCCGACGATTGCAACCGACGACGACGGTCGTGATATCAATTTAATTACTTGGGCCGTGCTTTTACAAGACTAAATTGTACATCTTTCTTATCTTATTATCTCTTGCTTGCTTAAGTTGTAAAATTTGCGTTGTAGTGGAAATGTATGTCGAAAATTGGAAGGTAAACCGTTGAAGAAATTTTGAAATATTTTGAGATAAATGTACAAAGCCGACATACTAGTTGTTACATATATATGACCTTTCTTGATCCTTTAGCGTGAGGAGAATATATTTCCAAGTTTGGACCTGAAGTTTTTGGAACTGTCGTGTGTGTATAATATACGAGAGGATTATGAAAGGGTGTTTTTTTTTTAATTTTTTTAATTTTTTTAATTTTATTTATTGATAACACACTACGACCCAAGTACGTGCGTTAGTGATGTAATGGAAAGGAGGCAGAACTTGAGGGGAAAGCCCGTCGAGAATTTCCAAATACAGTAGCATACCAACGGGAAATCCGTCGTATTTATAACGGCCGCACGTTCCTCTCTCTCTCTCTCTCTCTCTCTCTCTCTCTCTCTCTCTCTCCCCTCCCTTTCCCTCTATCTCTCTCTCGTTTTCTCCTTCGACTGGCGGCGATGAATAACTGATGCCATATCCAATCAGTAAATGGAATCCGCGGCCGTGGCCGGAGAGCTCTCTGCTCCGCTAACAAGAATTTAAGACGCGGATTTCGGAGCAAATCTCGCCTCCCCTCCCCTCTCCCGACTCCTCTCACGCCGGATGTTTCCCCGTGTACAGAGAGATAATGCGATCGTGCGCGAGATACCGAGACGATTTTGATGCACACCGACGATGATTGATCTTCCGCACTGTCAAAAATTAATCACGATTAATTGATTTGTTTTCCAGAGATGATACGTGGCAATGTTTTTAGTCGAAAAGAAAATGTACAAGTGTGTGTATGTGTGTGTGTGGCGGTGTGCGCGTGCGCGTGTAACGTTGCAAAAAATATGTTCACTTTTGTTTCTAGAAATGTTTAATTATCGTTGTGTGAGGATGTAAAAAAAAATTCTCTCGTAAATACACTTACATCAGTAAGTGCGCGCAGTTTGATTTGTTAGTCGAACGATTTAGGTCTTTTAATATTTAACAGATATTCTTAACGCGCGCATTTAATATGAATAATGTTCACACACGGATTTACTAACACAGAAGTAAGCAGCTGAGATTACCATCTAAAATGCAAGTAATATTGAGTCAAAATCCTCGAGTGTTTTTAAAATAATTAAAATCGGATTGAGGTACGCGGAATATTAGTCTTTCTCTTCTCGTGTAAAATTATGTAAAATTATGTTAAATTATGTTAAAACTTATTTTTTTTTAATCCGGATTTTAAGAAATTTTTTGAAATATATGAGTGCACAGCGTCAAAAAAAATCATGATTTAAAATGCGATGTGCTAATTCAATTACTTTTAATGGGATACACTAGCCGTTAAACTTCGATCTCCAGATTTCTGCTGATGTCTATTAATTGGCAGCGCAAGAGAGGAAGTAAGCGCTAGTTCGTGGTTTTAGAGTGGGAGTTGCGTAAGATCTACCGGAAATTTTCGAATGGCGGTTTATCGCTCGTTTGCGACGATTGAGAACGAAAGAAGCTCTTGGCCCAAGGTTGGGAGATCGCGCGTGTTGTATAATAGCCACGCGGTTCAACGCGATCTCTTGAGACGGAGCGCAGGGCCGTAGGATCGAGCACCTGCTCTCTCTCTCTCTCTATCTTTCTCTCTTTCTCGGTGCTATTTCCGTACGCGCGGCGATTGAGCGGGCTGGCAAGACGAATCGACGCCAAGAATTCTGCAAATGATCGAACGCACCAAGTCCATGTTCTCGCGGAGGAAAAAAAAATTCGGAATGTTTACTGACTCGACCAGTTCGACGTTTCATCGCAAATGAACAATTCGACAACCAAAATCGCGCAATTTAGAAATCCATAATACGCGAAAACGTGACAGAAGTTGGATTTCATAAAAAAATATAGAAACAAGGAAAACTTTAAGGAGTATTTAATAAAAAAAGATTATTGATATCGAGAGAAAGTTATCTAGCTCGTTATTTGATCAGATTCAATAAAGAAATATATGATAATATTTGGTTTGACTTATCTAAGCGCTTATTTGGATCACACATTATCTATAACATTGTTGAGAATAGAAGTTTGCGATATATAAAATTTAAGAGAGAGAAGAAATTGTAACATAACATGGAATTAACATATGTAGATATATCTTATTTAAATAGGAGAATTACACAGTGGAAAAGAGCTGCAGATAGTTTTTAGAGGTCACATTTATCTTTTTTTTTCCCGGTCACGCGGCACTTCAATAGTAATTCAATTTTTTTCTCAAACTCGGTTTTCCGTGTGATTGTAACCGCGTCGTAAGTTATTTCATTGCGCGAGTAAGTATTCTCTGAAAGGAACATAATCTTTTATTTGCGGACCACACAGACGTTGTTGCTAAACGCGTTTCTCGTGTACCTACCTACCGCGAACTTGAGGGGCGGGATTGATTCGCAGCGAAAGAGAGGACGAAGGAAGCGTCGGCGAAAGCTATGGAGAACAGGGGCGCGTACTGTGCCCGGCTGGGCACAGTATTCGCTATCGGCGTCTGTTATCGACATGAGAAAGCGGTTGACAGAGTTTACCGAGTAACCCGACAGCAGGCCAGGCCCCCAGGACGCCTCACACGGTCCGTTGTGCTGCTCTCGAACGTGACTCATTCGGGTTCACGAAGGAGCGGAAATCTTGTTTGTACGAGAGAAACGTTTGTCCTTTGTGACGTGCTCACGCGTGCGCGCGAGCTTTATCTGTGTCTGATTGCCCCGAACAATTCATGGTATCCTGGCTCTTCCGAACACGGGGAATTATAGGTCTACAAGAACTCGCGCGCGACACGCACACACGTGTCCCTCGGACAAACTACGCCAAATAATATCTAATCGGGCAGGCAGATTGATATACGAGATAACTGCGGCAAGGAAATGAACTATTCTTAGATTATAAAAAACGAGATATCCCCTTGTTACGTAGGCCATCAGCGCGAGATATGAAATATTTGGAATCTGGAACATATGCGATCGTAGACTGTTGCGAGCGCTGTAATATATTTTGTGCGAGATTATTTAATGGAATAAAATAATAATTTTATGTTCTATTAAATTTAATTGCGCGTGTATATGTGCAATAAGTTTTTAAATACTATGAAACCAGTTTTTTTGCTCATGTTTTTGTTTTCCAACGAATTTGTTGAAATAAAATAATTACTTGAATATGTGTTTCTCTGTTTTTTTTTCTTTCAGGTCACACATCTGAAACACCACGCGTCCCGGGAAATGGAATTCTAATCTTTGATAACAGTTTTCCGTGTTTGAAGCAATGCGTGCCCAAAGCCCCTTATCATTGTCCTGTCCGGTGTTGGATTGTTAGACGACTGGACGGAGAACTGATAAGGGCCCGAGGGTCACAGAATCATCGTGGGATTGGATGTGTTGCATATTTTCGCTTAACGCCGGAAGCAACGTGGAAAAAGCTACGTCAGCGTTTGTTCCCCAATGTGAATCTATGCGATAAAGTTGTGATAATAAGACATAATAACGAGATTCGTTTACATTTTTTTTACGTTCGGCAATGTAATGATATGCAAAGATCATGTATATTATTATATTTTTATAGTTTTATTAATTTAAAATGTTTAAATTTAATAGCAAACATTTAATCAGGAGTGGCAGAATATTTTTATAAATTCGATTAAATTTGTACATTAATCAAACGAAACAACGACAAAAAATAGTAGTGCCGGTAATGTGTAATTAAATACATACATGTGTTTTAGATAGATATACAAATTATATTAATCTTAAGAAAATAATTTTATATGTGTTATATATTAGAAAATCATATTACAGTAAATATATTATATATAGTTTAAGGTAAATATGCAAAATAGGAGAGACCTCTTCGATTGCTTTCTCGTTCACATATGTTATAAAGGTTATCTTCCTGAGTAACAATATGAAGGTTTTAGCCGTCGCTGTTTATTAAAAAATTGTAAGCAAAAAAAGTTTCATGAATAAACTATCGTTCTTCGACACCGTGTACATTTCAGAAGAAAATGAGTAATGTTTATGTTGCCAACTATATGTCATACACAAGTATATGTAGCATATCCCGAAACTTTCTGTTTTGTTTTGATTTCTTCGTTCGTATTCGCCTTTTCGCTCAGTATGTAATAGAGTTCTGTCATAGACGGATTTTGGATTTTTGAAAGTTTCACCATACTTTTTTTATTTGTATGGTATGCATCATCGGTTAAAACTTTTAGACACGTACTCAGGAAGATGATATTTACAATATATGAGAACGAGAAGCCGATCGGAGGGGTCTTCCCTATTCTGCGTATTTATCTAGTTTAATTATAGTTATATATATAATTATTGTATTTTATACGAGATAATTTTTAAATACAAAAAATTTAATAGGATATTTTTTGGCTTATTTTATAAGAAAAAATTCCTATAAACATATGCCTTCTAAAGTACTTTGTTTTAAAATTACAGAATGTCAAAGTCGAGAAAAAAATGACAATTTTGAAGATCTAGAAAACGCTTAAAAATTTTATTCAAATTTAGTATGCGTACATGTGATCTTAGAGAAGAACTATTTTTCGGTATCGATGAAACACACATTTTTAGATCCACACTAGATCCACATTGTGTGTAACGGATAATTGTACTAAATTTTTTTGAATGAAAGAATGGCACGTCACCATCAACTTTTTTCAAGTTTAATCATTTGTTTTGAAATCTCGAACTAAAACTATAAAAACTGCTTATGGTTTTTTGATGCGGTTAGCTATTTTCGAGTTAAAGTAAAAAATTGAAATTAAAATTATAAATAGCCTCTTTTTATTAGGAAACAAATAGGTGTTATCACAAACAAAACAAAAACTGGTAATTAACAATAATTAAAAAGAAAACTAAAGCTTCTGAACAAAAAACTTTTATCAGGTTTTTTTAACTGCCACACTTTTATTTTGTAGACAAAGTCTTTATATATGTTCATAGGATCTTTTTTCATACAATAAGCTAATAAGGAATATCCCTTTTAAATTTGACTTACTATCTCCCTGTATATAGATAATCTCTTTCAGATTCCGACATGCATAGTTCAGTTGTGTACTTAAGATCGTCTAAAGTTGATCTTAAAATGCTATTCCTCATTAATTACAAAAAAAAGCTTCTGAAAGTAAACTGAAATTAATCTCAAAATAAATATAAGAGATTCAAGTATCAATATCGACTTTATTATGTCTGTATTTATTTGTATGTAATAAAGAATGTATGTAAGAATGTGCATAGAGAGAGGATGTTTTTATGAAGATGGAATAAATCGTTGTCCCCTCTTATCATAATAATATTTTATTATATTTTATTATGGTCTTTCATTTTATGAAGATAATAATGGTATAAATGAATAATGTGTAAAAAATTAATAATTGACATATCTATCACTTTATATCTAGGTTTTATAAAAAAATATATTCTTATATATGGATTGTCAACTCATAAAACTATAATCGGACGATGATTCGACAAGAACGTTGGCTAATAAATAAAATTAATAAAGAACTGTTTGTACTTTGAACTAATAAATATACGAGAAACACACACAAATTATATATATACATATGTTGTACGTGCTCTCAACGATAATATATCGCATGATTTATATCAACTTGTTTTGATCTTGCCAATTGCACAAACTTCAATATTGTTGATCAACATTTCAAAAACGATTGGTTATGTTCCTATACTCTTGGGTGTCGTCTGTTCAATTTCATAATTCGGATTTATCTGAATAATTTGTCTATGCGCGGTCTCGCACAATTTTGCCGTTTGATTTTGCACGATCAATATCTGTTTTGTTTCTTCCGGTTTCTCCGGCAAAAACTGATTCACATCTACGATCTTCGCTAGTGCAGGTAAACCCTTTATGATCGCCGTGGTCGGAATAGTGAGATTTGTCGCGCAATCTACCTTCGGCAATATCACCGGGTTCTTTGTGATCGACAAAGTCGGTTTTTTTCTCGACTTTTTATTTGGAGATCCTGCGCTGGAGATCGATCGTTTTACAGGACTACTGGCCGATATCGGCACTGTCACTACCTCCGGACTATTGACCGATATTATTTTAGGCCCGAGAACTATTCCGTTTCCTGCAAAAGTAAGATTGCACTAGTGAAAACTTAGCCAAATTTAGTAAATTCTTTTGCGCGTATATCGCAAATGAGAATAAAATGATCAAAACAATCGAGTTAGTAAATCGATTATTTCATACTGAATTATTGTTATACAATTTAAACTTTAGAAACAACTTGTCTTAACGAAAGTAAACACAAAATAAACGTAAAAACTTAAAATCATCAACGTCAATAAAGTCAAATCAACAACTTACCTTTCTGCATCTCTTTTGTGACCGGACAATCTTTGTGAGCCAGTAAGAGCGTTTTTAATTTTGCCACTTCCGCGCGTAAAGCCTTCACTTCCATCTGCAAGGCTGCGTTCGTTTCGTTCACAGTGGTGACCGTCCTTTCAAGTTCCTGTATCCATGCCTTTCTCTTAGCTCTTGCGCGCATAGAACTCGCGCGATTGCGCTCTTGAAGATCTTTCTTCTTAACCTGATCGATCGTTTTCTTGATATTATGTCCCTTTGGGGCAGCAGTTGTATTTGTTTTTACGCTTTCTTCAGTCGGTTTCTGATTCTGTATGTCCGTATTCTTAGACAAGGTTTGCTTCAACTTCTGTAATGCGATCTCTAAGAGACAAATTGAAACACGATCTATAGACCAGCAATTAGATGTAGCTTACCAGTTTTGCCAGAGACAATCTGGTGATTACGCTTTTCTTAGGATCTAGTTTCTCCGTGCATCGTAAAGAAGGTTCGGTTTTAATAACGACGGTTTGTTGCTTGGTAGTAACATTGAGTACATTGGTAGGCTCCTCGGATATTGGTGTCGCTGATAGTTGCATCAATTTACCATCCGCGGTTTTAAGTAAGAGCTGCACTTCTTCACCATTAATGGACCTTTAACAAAAATATTCTTTTGCTAGAAATAAGAAAAACATTACAAAATATTTCCAGATAAAAACAATATATCTGACATTATGTACTTAAAAGACAGTTTATAGAAAAGTAAAATTTGAAAATACATAAAGACACTACATTTAAAAAAAACGACATATTAAATATCAACAGAAAATTTATATGCAATAATTGTACAAGATGACACGAAGCAATTCTTACAGATGTGACAGAGGTGTTGGTGACAATTTGGATATTATAGATGTATTCGTGTCTGAAATGACGATATTCGGCGCAAGAGTACTTTTCGTAGTCGCTAGATCTGTGTTTTTCATTAATTCTTGCGTTTCGTTTGCACTTAATTTAATACTGTTACATTCGTCAGATTTTAGCGCATTTTCCTCTTCTGTACTTTTTTCGGTAAGAGACACAGCGGGAGGACAATCGTCAACATTATCTTCCGAAAGAATTTGACTATTTGCTGGCAGTACATCTGCTATATAAGGGAAAATATGAGGAGTGTGTAGTGTGTCATCTGTAATCCCAGCCTGCAAGAAGTAAACTTATGTCACTTCTATAAGTTTCATTTTCATTTACAAATATTACACAAATATATACATATACATATATGTAATATGTATTTATAAAAGTTAAACTACTACAAATATATGCACTCTTATTATATACACAAGTTTAGTATATTATAATATTATTTAGTATATAACATAAGTTATAAGTTTTATATATGTTAAATACTTTTTGTGTTAATTTACCTCTGGTACATTAAGTGTTCCAGTATTTCCTTCTTCAACAGCTCTTCGAAATGTCTCTTCAAAAGGATTCACTACATTTTGCAAGTCTTGAAATAAACCAACTTCCTCACAATTTTTGAAGAACCTTGTCGGAGTTGGAGTTTGATCTGCTACAAATATGTTATATTTTAATAATAATGTGATTTCTTAATACACAATATTAAAAAAAAGAAAATAGCCAAAAGAGCTAAAAAACATCTATTATATATGTAATCGGAAACCCAATTCTCTTATTTATGTTCTCTGTATCATTTTTATAATAAAAAAAAAACGACAAGAAAGGTTTTGGACAGTACACAAAACATAACAAATAAACAAATTTATAGATACGCAAAACTTTTGTTTTGGCATTAAAAATTACCACCGAGTAGTGATATTTTCCTTTTTTCTTTTAATATATTTTAGTATATCTATTTTCATATCTGTACATAAATATTGTCAAATATTTCTTACCAACAAATCCAACGCTTTTAGAATTATTGCCGAGGTTTAACATCATATCATGCTTCTTTTTATGCAATATTAATTGATCCTCATTTGCAAAACTCTGTAAATAAAAAATATAAACTCTGTTTTTTCTAGCTACATATATTACATCATTATATTTGCTAAACTTCTTTTCATACATTTATGTATATTTTTCTCTATATAAAAAGAAGTTTTACTTACCATATTACAGCTAGACATAGAACAGACAAAGAGTTTTTCTGAGTCAGTCATTGTTCTCGATATGTTATAATGAATTGCTTTACACACTTTTTTTCATAAAAAAAATGCAGTTCAACTTTTATGCAAAAGTATACACAACAATGTTTCAAAATAGCAAGTGTAATTAGTAACTATTGTTTGAAGATGTTCTTATCATAAATTTGTGTTTAAAATATAATACTTAACTAAATAAACTTTTTTAACTTTAACATAATTAATGAAAGTAAGTGTGCAAATATATTTTATTGTGCATCTTCTTACTATTTTCACACTCACTACAAGTCAGCTGTAGTGACTCTAGCCACCATATTAACCTACTTTGAGTATTGACTGAATGTGTGCTGCCATCTTACATTAAATGTGAGAAAAACAATTAAAATATATGGAAGACGACAATAGTCGGTATTTTTATTATAATATATCATTTATAAAAATAGTTGTATAAGAATATATACAAAATGATTAAAAGTAAATGTGAAAACTTTTAGGAGATGATTTTTTATTGGAAATTAAAAGAGATTTTTATATAAACACATATTCTTATATTTCTTCCCGAGAAGTTACATTTTCCTTCTCAGAAGAAGAATGAAAATTAAGTTTTTATTTTATTTCTCAAATTTTGAACAAATGAGTTAAGAAAATGAATTTAATAGACATTTCTCATTAGTCAAAAGGATATTCATATTTTTATAATTCTTTCGTATCGTTGTAAGAAAATTAATAGCAACGCCTATTTAATATTTATTAGAACCATTAACGGACCGGAATATAATTATTTAAAAATATGTGTTAGCTTGATTTTTTTACAAACTTTTTTCTTGGCATATTTTTAGATGATCACATTCCGGCTCGTTAAAAATTGTAATAAAAAATTGAATATAGGCATTATTAGTTCCATTTTCTTACAATACGATATAGAAGAATTAAACAAATATTAATGAGTATCGGTTTTACTAGTAGAAAGTGTTTACCAAATTTTATTTGAGTTTAATTTTTTTTAAGTTGTTCAAAATTTGAGAAGAAAATAATCTAATTTTTATCTCACCCTTTGGAGAAGTGTAACTCCTCAGGGAGAGATGTAAGAACATATGTTTATTAAAGACCTGTTTTAATTTTTTGACAAATAATCTTTTTTTTTTTAATTTTACTTATTGAAAAGTAGTGTTAGTTTATAGAGTTAGTTTATTAAATATTTTTTTATATCTTTTATTTAACATCTTTGTTATTTTGTAAGGGTGCTTGAGATTTTACTACAAACGTTTACTAAAAAGATAAACACAATGTGGATGAAAGATCGTAAAACAAGAGATCCTCTTCACTTTTTGTCTGTCATTTTCGCAAGATGTTTCTAATTGTCAGTGTAAACAAGCAGTTTCAGAAAATTGCGTGCCGATCGAAAGTTTAATTTTCACGCGACAACGAGATTTCGAAGTGAAACCTCGCGCGGAAGAAAACAGATTGTCTTGCGCGATTGTGACTCTCCGTGAAAGTAAGTTTCGGGATTACCAAGCTCGCGGATAGCGAATTGAATAGCGCGCGCGGTGTGGTACAACATTACCATAATTACATCTTGCTAAAAATCCAGGTCAATTTCATAAGAATTTGTAATTCAAATTAGAGCGATATGTTTGTCTGGTTAGGTACATGCAGTATTTTTCCAGAAATATGAGAAATATAAAAACAGAAAGTTAAACAAATATAAGACATTATTTGCAATTTGGAAGAAATGAGATTTTTTCAAATAAGATAAGTAGATCCGTGAAGGTGAAATTGAAGCGCAAATATAATTAAAAAATGCAAACCAGAAAATAAATCTTGATGGAAAAAGAGCGAAATCGACAGGATATATAGAAAGTGATGATCTCGTTGAACACTGTTTGTCTGAGAAGAACGGATGTAAAAGACTCTCATCGTATATAATTTCACTGGATAGATGGAAAAGGAACGCTTTGGGCCAAGGCACCCATCTGGAGAGAGTGAGGACAGGCCGAAGAGAGTGGTCTCGGATGCTGATGTTACTGTTTCTCATCAGTAGTCAACCGCGGGTCGCGGTGCTCTATTCATTAGGCTTGCCGGTGTAAATGTGACTGTACATTATTCACGTGAATAATACATATATATATCGAATTTCTGAAATATTATAATAATCATATATTTGTCACATAAATTTATTTCGAAAAACAACGCTCGTTTGCGACGCGATCGGATCTTTAATAGTGTCGGTGTGTAAATGTAATATTATCTATTTAATGACACTCTATACAAAAAGGTAGGGTAAAGTAAAAGCGTCAAAGTATGATAATAATTGTTGTTAAAAAAGCACTTTTTTGTGTTATAAATGTACTTTAATAAAATAATCTATTTCTCTATCTTTGAAAAACTATTTAATTTTAACCAATATTCGAAAAAATCTCTCTTTAGTATCAAACTAATTGAAATCAGAAATAAAATCAAGAAATAAGGACTTTAAAAGCGAACGCTAAGTGTATATGCAAAATATATAATTTTTAAACGTATTTTAAATTAATACACACATAATTTAATTTGAAATCAAAACCAAATTAATAGTAAAGCAAATACGGAAAGTCTTCTCTGTCCCAAGAGTTCGATTCCTGATTCCAAAATATCTTTTTTGCAATGGATTTTTTAAATTTTACAGGAAGATAAAATGATTTATTGATGTTGTTTTAAACGAGATGCAAATTAAGCATCGAATTATAAAATTTTGAATTAATTTTAGTTTAAATTACTTTGTGTATTAATTTACACACTTAAAAAATATATATTTTTCCTATACATTCAGCATATAGCTTTAATATTACTACTACTATTAATACTAATAATAATAATTTTATTAAAGATGTAAATACAGAAATGTACACAATAAGAAAGCATTAGATATAAAGAAAATGTTTTAAATGGCAAGACAGCAGTTTACAAAAACGTTTTTAAGCTTCACCAACAACAAACAAAATATTATTACAAATATATGTTAAAAACAATAATAACTCTTAAAATCTTTTTAATAAGATTTAGATTTTTAATAAGTATATTAAAAATTATTTAATTTTTTTAATATACTTTTTTCAATTATAGAATTTATTTATTAGTGTGGCTAAAATAGTTATAATAAAAACATTGTTTAACACAATGATTTTAATAAAAATTATTTAAAATAAGATTTAAAAAAATTAAAATAAAAATTATTTTTTATATCACTAATGGATTTCTGCAAGGATTGTACACGAATCTTCTTTACATTACAAATACATGATAAAGCGTCTCATCATCCGCCGTAACATTTATATTAAAGTAAATGATGCCAGTAAAAGAAACTATTCGGTGTGCATCTAACAAGCAGCTGTGTGATAAACGACAATCGATTGAATCGCGGGGAAAGCGCGAACCCTTTCGCCAGTCTCCTAGAATGTTAGATCGTGTTCCGCAGACGGGGTCACAGACTCTCTGTCGACCTTGATCTTGATAGAAATCCAGGTGAGGTTGTTGATCAAGTTCGCGCCGCACGTGCATTCGATTCTTTAGCACGTGATCGATTCTGTGTGTGATGGAAAAACTTCACTCGCCAGTGCGGTGACGTATACACTTGCTCGCTCGTTGGTGAAAGTGCCCTTGATGGTTTCCTCGACATTGGTTAAAGATCTTCCGTGCGCACATTTATCTTACATATTTTGACTCTCCGGTCGTTGACCGAATTCATATGTAAGCAGGAAATGTAATATAGACTGTATGCAAAAAAATTACATGCGTTTAAATTATTTACATAATGCATTCTATTAGCACGACTCTTTTACAAAATAGTTTTTAAGCATACGGGCGATCTTTAGAATAAAATATGAACTTATAAATATTAATTATAACATATTATAAATCATATCATAAGTCTTGTTTGAAGAAGTTGATCTCAACGTCCGACCTGTCCTGTTAAACATTTGATTAAACACTGACGGATTTGAAATAAACTTTTTATTTGAATTTTATATTTCTGATTATCTCGGCAAGATTCAAATCTTTCGCATTTATACATTTGCATTTAAAAGAATCGAGTACTGTAATCGAAACGTTTGCAAAAAATTGTTTTAAGAACTAAAAAACTAAAAAACATTTGCGAAACGACGGAATAGATTTGCAGAACTGGAATGAATTTAGAATGAATTTCAAGTGTTTCATTTAAATGATATACATCAAATTGAAGACGCGGAGGAAAAAGTGGAATATCACTTTCGGTCATCACGCAGCGAGTTTGAATATAAATATTTAATAAATTATAAATAAAAAATATTTGAATATAAAAATATGTACATACACACACACACACACACACACACACACACACACACACAAAATACAAGTATTAATTTCAAATACAATTAATAATTGTATCTATTTATGTATATTATTTATATTCAAATTAGTAAAATATTGATCAAAGGTCAACAAGAATCAAGGCACGAAAATTATTGTGTTTTTTTAGTTTTTAAAACAATTTTATTAATAATTGTATTTATTTATGTATATTTATATTCAAATATATGTACTTACACACACACATACACACTTACTAGATGTGAGTGCGCATGCTGCTGCTTTTTTATTTCTTAGGAGAAGCGAAGAAAGTCGAGTATTCAAAAACAATAGCGAGCTCCTGTACAACGTTTTAACTCATAAACTCACTGCGTGATGACCGAAAGTGATATTCCACTTTTTCCTGCGCGTCTTCAATTTGATATATATCATTTAAATGAAACACTTGAAATTCATTCTAAAGCGATTTTTCCAGTTCTGCAAATCTATTCCGTCGTTCCGCAAATGTTCCACACGAGAAAGCAAGTGTTCCTAATACATAATGATTTTAATGACGACGAATTTAATTAACATCAAACAGACAGAGTAGTAATGTATTCAAACTGTTTTAGCAAATGTTTTTTTTGTCAAGCTGCTTGTGTTAATTAAAAATATCATCAATTGAAAAAGATTTGAGAGACGTGTCTCTTTCTCTTTGCAATACGATCTTGTAAATGTAGTACGTGAATATCACACGTGTGAATTACTCCACAACAAAATTGTCATCACTGTCAAAGTCGAAAGTTACCGGCTAACTTTCACTAATAATCAAAGGAGAGAAGAGAAGGGGATGCATCAGACGCGCGCGCGGTTCCGCATGTAGATCGGCCGAACGAACGTTACGAAGCACTAAAAGGCGTGCCACTTGTCTCAGTGGCCTGGTTTCGTGTCCCCCTTTTGCGTCGGACTGTACATGAACGTCTTGGATACGCTAGCGTGAACTCGCACACGGTACACTGAGGAACCGATCGTGGACAAAGGTTCTTGAGTTCCGAGATCGACGGAAAAAAAAAACCACAAATAAGCGAATTACACTCGGAATTGTAGCGTCATTAACTCTTTTGACACTGCGCGCACTCGTCGTCCAAAAACCACGTTTTATACATGCAATTTGCTGCTACGATCCATTCAGTCTACTTTTTATTTATCCCAAGGAGAAAAAAAATCGAAAAACAAATTTTACGTGCGTTTAAAGTAGCTCGAGCAAATTTATTAGGATAAATTAATCTCTAACAATACATAATAAATAAATAAATCATCGCGCGAAATCATTTATACAAAGAGCCATACAGTTGCGCGAACTCATCAGTCTCTAAAATTCGGTCATGTTTTACGAACCTTTTTTACGAAATGGTTCCGGCTAGCAATTAACACTTTCCACCGAGACTCGTATTATTGGATCCCCCTTTGAACTTCTCGACGGTCGTCCGATTACACGAAACGCCCGCGATTGAACGTGTGAAATAAATTGTATTTCGTCCGCTTGTAACGAACAAATTGCGTCGCGTGAAAAAGCTTGTAAAAAAATGCCCTTGTTCATTTGAGATTTTTTTGCGCTTTTAATAGGACAGACGGTGAAAGACACACACACGCACACACAAAGACGCGCCGCCAATTGCTGGAAGAGCCGAATTTCAAGGTGGTGTCTCTCACGAAAGGTGCGGCAAAATGATACGGCGTCAGATCAAGATCATCGTTTGATGACCGCGGAGAGAAATGGTTGCTCTCAAAATCGGGGCGCTTTTCTCGCTACTTTGGATCTGCTCTCTTGCTAACAGAAGAAACAATCGATTTTTAAAAAATTTAGGTATAATCCTAAGAGCGCTTTTAAATTTTCAATTATCGTCAAAAATATTGTTTTCAAGTCATCCGTACGTTTTCAGATTATCCGGGAAAAAAGGAGAATCTCGAGAATACGATCGATTCACATAAGAAGGGAAGATTCTTCGATGAGCTTGGGTGTAAGTAATAATTTTTTTTTTTTTTTGTCGTACAACGTACATTGTATTGAGTAACGTTGTTGCTACTCTCTGATAAATGTATGCTACTGTAAGATCGTTTCTACAAATTACGTTATTGAGCGTAATGGGTAAGTGGACGTTAAAATGTATTTTAAGAATCGTTTCGAAAGAGAAAGGTGATGCTCGCACTTCGAATAACAAATGAATTTCTCTCACGTAAAACAACAACGAAGTCGAAAAGTGAACGGAAACTCGCATGCCGTTCGTCGAAAAGCTTTTATTTTCGTATTTAAATCAACGGATTTAAATCTTTTAACGATTCAATTTCAAGGTCACGCTTGATCGTATGTGTGACAACTCAACACACACGAATCAGTAAATATATTCGAGTAATAAATATTAAATTCGAAAGATAATTAAAGCGTGAATATATATTTACACGCATATCTCTCGTCGCGTGATAAAAAAGAGATGGATGTGTGTTGAAAAGATTTTTATGTGGCAAACCGGTTGACGTTCACCGGATATCCATATTTTATGAAATCAAAGCAACATGACCTATATCTCCATTATCTTTTTTTTTTTTTTTTTTTTTTTTTTTATCACGTTACTGCACTCAGTAATTATAATCGAATTAGCTTAGAGTGAAAGACAAGGTTATCTGTTTAAAAAATGTATGTTTGAAAAAATATATCTATATACGTGTATAGATTTAATAGATACGTGTTCAGATAGTTAAAGAAAAAGCTTTATTTAAAGCGAGAGATTGATATATAAAGGAAGTATTAATTTTATATAAAAGTATTTACATATATAATATATATTTGAAAAATGTAGAAATAGCTAGAACGGATATTCTCCTCTCTTCTATTGGTAATTTTTATTCGGTGCAACGATTATTTAATATTTTGTATAGCAAGATACAAAAGAGATGGCGAGTAATATTTTTTATTGTAAATATAAACAAAGCACGAAAGAGATGCTGTGTGTGTGTGTGTGTGCGATTTGCAGTTGAGTTAACAAGGGAGACGAAATCGGAATCGTACTTGAAAGGCTACTTACTGACGCTTACTTTCTACAAGAATATTTATAATGAAGCGCGCGCAGAAGCTCGCTGTGACTTCAATGTATCCCTTCTTTGAACGTTAAAAGCGTTTTTTATAGTGACTACATTTTTTTCCTTTTAGCGAAGATGAGACTTGATATTTCACCGAATTCTCTCTCTCTCTCTTTAGCTCCTTAATAGTAATTAATTTAATCCTAATGAGATTTTTCACAGCTAATGCTCTAAAGAGAAGCTCTATACGTGTTCTGTGTTACTTTAGAATTTTTTTTTTTAATACTTATGATAAATCGTGCGATAAAATTAGGTCGCAAAATCCCGGTGTGTCAAATCTATGTGATGTAATTAGCCAATCTTTAGTAAATAATAATCTTTCTCCTTCTTAATTATGACACAGATTTTGTTGAGACGTGTTTAATTTTTTTTTTCTTTCTTTCTTTTTTTCTTTCTTTCTTTCTTTCTCTCTCTCTTTCTCTCTCTCTCTCTCTCTCTCACTCACTCATTTTAAGTCTTAATTAATTTACAATAAAATATATTTAGTATAAAATCTATATATTATAAATATTTTTTACACAACAATATTTAAATAGGTAATTATTTCATAAAGAGAGACCAAAGTTTGTCTCTCTCATTTCGAGATTATCGAACAACACACAATAGCAAAATAATAATAAAAAAACACTTAATTCGAACAATTAAACGATGAATCTATCAAAGAAACAGAGTATTTTTCGAGGTTTTTTACTCTTTCGAATCTCAAAGTTGACAAGTTATTCAGCGCACAATTCCGCAAGCAATAATTCTGCGAAGAAAGAAATTGAAAATAAGTCACAACTGCGATATGTTCTGACGATGACGAAAGTGGGGGACCAATGTGAGACCAAGAGACGACACCATCGCCTCGGGAAAGCTGAACGCCGGTGAAAGCAGCGGACGCCTCCTTAGATCGCAATCGAGACTCGTGGGACATCGGCTCGAGCCAGTCCACGTGCAGAAGGCGCGCATTGTCACGGAGCTTCTCCGTCACCCCGTTGAAAAAGTGCAAAACGCTTTTTCGACCTTTGACCGATTTCTCAATCGAGCGACAATATCATCAAGTCGTTCGTTTTTTCCCGACTTTTTGAGGAAGAAATTTTGTCAATTATTGCTTTGCAAAAGTTCGCAACTGTTCACAATCGTGCAAGATCACTTCGAAAAACATCAGTGACACATCAAAATGGCGGAGTTTACAGTAGACCGGAAGTATCATTTAAAATATTGTGCCTCTCGCTGAAGACGTCAATGAGGAGAAACTGAGATAAGCTCGATCATGAATATCAGACTTACCATGTTTGAAATTGCTATTAAGGATCTATGATCCAGAACTAATTGGTGATCAAAGCGCGCGAAGTGTATGCTCAAAATTCAAGATTTCTTGGAGGATAAAATTTTTATCATCGAGACATCAAAAGTTGTCATTGTTCATATAAAATAAAGAAAAATAAAGTTCGTAACATAAAGAAAGTAATATTGTGTATTATTCGAATACTTCTGCAAGTGAAATTTAAACTAGTCAAACGTTCACAAGAATTTGTCAGCCGTTAATTAAATTAATAAAAAATTACACGTTTATTTGTGTAAATAATTTCAAGTGTGAAGTGAGATAGTGATGACGCTCATGAGGCTTCATCCTTGAAGTACTTATAGGCATAAGTCGAAAGTCGATCATGAAGATCGTGCTCGGGCTGCTCCTGATCAGCGTGGCAAGCACTCTTGATCACCATGACACCCACTCGTGGAAACGCAGAGACGACTTCACGATTGCGGCCGCGAGCCGATCAATCGCGCCGATTAAGATTAAAGAGATTCGACCGCAGCGATCGAGCGCACAATTGACTCATAGATCGAGATCGTCGAGTACGCTCAAGGATGACGTTTTCCAAACGTCACCGAGAAGATTCACGACGGTCGAGGATTCGAATGAGCAGCAGGATTTCTGGGATTCCGTGACCACCAGAACGTGGCAGGATCTGACGCGCGAGAATCGAGCGATCGAGAGCTCGTTAAAGAATGTAATCGGCCGGCCATCCGTAGGCAAGGTCGAACAGTATCAGTACATTTCGAATTTTCCGTACAGTGGTGACGAATCCGCTGACGCCATATTGGAAAACGCGGATCGTCCGAAGAACACAGCGTTTCCTAAAGACACGCAGGATGATCATTTCTTGGATCATAACGGGAAAGAGATGGAATGGAGCGGGCAAGATGTGTTTGAAAAGGATCTGCAGAACGAAGAAGATGAGGAAGACGTTAACATTGAGGAATTTTTGGACGAAGTCAGACGGAAGAGATTAAATGGAGAACTTGATGAGCAGGTGGGCGCACATCGGCAAGGCAGAAGGAGAAAACTCACCAGTCAGCAGCAAGGCGTGCTGCTGGTGGAGACACTCAGGAAGAAGCGAAACTATACCAATGATCATCGAGGGCACAGCTCTAATCTTCAGAGTGGTCTTATGGATATGCTGGGTAGAAGTATGTCCATAATTATTAAAAAGTGGAACAGAAATATACAAAAATCTATTAGAACATATTGTGAACGTCTGTGTGTGATTCGAAGCTTGTAGATAATAAACTTGCATATGTAAAATATCTTTATCTAATCGAAGCGAGCAAGTTGCAATTGTGCGTGACAACGATTGAACAATAAAAACACCGACAAGCTTCTCACATTTTGATTTTTTATGTTCTACATAAGGAAAGAGCATAGAAATCAACTCTTTTCTTTGTAGATCTCTCTTAACAATGTTTTAACATTGTTACTCATATCTCAATGTTAAAACATTTTGTGGAACACTCGTTTTATTTTTTGAATTATCTCAAGATGCCGCAAATTAATATTTTAGAATTAGAATTTATACACGTGGAATTCAACAATTTGTTTCAGTGATACCGCAAACGTGCAAGTACAAAGGTGCGAAGTTCGAGTGCGGCCTCAGCATTAGCTGCGTTTTAGGTGGCGGTCGGCCCGTCGACCTTTGTTCCGGAGGTTTAATATGGAGCTGCTGCGTGGACGACGACGACATACCTGAAAAAGTACCGCGTCCTACCGTTGGTTTGCTACAGAATGCCAGTAAGTTCTCCCGGAGCAAAATAATGACACGCATTAAAGTGGTAATTTTCTGAAGTAATTTTCTTTGCCAGAGTAGATGCGAGAAGAAGATAAAGTTACAACGGGTTAATTTGCGCGTTGTTTTTTTTTTTTTTTTGTTTTGAATCTCGCGCACTCAGAAAGAAACAATGAGAACGTCAAATATTTTTCTCACGGTAGAATTTTTAATTTGTGTGTGTTTCGTTTTCTTTTTTAATTAATTCTCGGCGAGGGCCTTCTACTTATCGCCGTGCCGTTGCAAATTTACGACATCCTGAAAGAAGGTCCGCGTTCTCGAGTGTCACTAAACCGAGTTTCTGAACCGAGACTTGGAGGATGTATCGCACTTTTAGCATGACAAGTGTTTGGAAACTACTGTTTGCTCTTCCTCTTGTTTTTTTTAGTTTTGTTAAGCAAACGGTTTTAAATTCCATTCAACTGAACGCGATCTAATGCCTTGATTTTTATCTGCAGCTCTTAGTTAAACATCTCTCATTCTCAATACATATAAAAAATAAAATTACAAGATAGTTAAAATGAAAAAAAGCGTAAAAAGAATATAATAGATAACACTCAATAGATAATAATTAATGCCACAGAAAATGTTTGTCAATGTCAATGCAAAAAGCAAATTTAAGATCAGGACGAGCGGTCAGGTTGAACGGAAGATTGAGAGAACGTCTAGTTTATATCCGCGAATCGGAAAGGAGATGGCGACTAAAGCGAGAAAGAGAGAAGTAACCTGATTTCTATCCGGCGACATCCGAAATTACACAACCAACAGCGTCCAGCTATCGCGCACACCGACGACAATACGCGCGGCCAGCACTTTCAAATACAGTTATTCACACCTAGTTTACGACAACGTAGTGCGTACTGCACGTCCGCGGTACTTTACGCGAGCGTGCTTTCTCAAGTCGTTCACCGTAAAAAAACTGCGTGACCATCAATACAATGGCGTGATCAGGAATGCGCGAGGAAATAATGTCACTGTGCTAAACAAAACAATTACCGATTTCTTATCGTCCGTAAGCATTTCTGTTTAATTTTGGCGGAAGTATTTCTCTCTTTTTTTTTTTAAATTATTGATCTCTTCAAAATAGAAAAAGTATGCGCTAGAATGTAGAAATAAATAATCCAAATATTTTTAAGCAGAAAACCCAATTTAAAATCAATTAAGAACATCGAGGTCTTCGCTCGCATCAGCCCCGTTTTTCCTGTATTTTTGAATTTTCACGATCTGATTTATTTAATTAAAATCAATCAGATTTCTCGTTTTTATTTGTAATAATGATCTTTCATTGTAAGGACTTTCTTCTCAAAATAACAGTTACAGTAACTCTGACTTCCTACAATTGTGACACTTTAGATACGTGTGTGGCACATCTCGTTTTTTTTTATTCCTTCGCATTTACACGCTCTCGATTATTAATCTCTCAAAGAGTACAAATATCGCTATATGTTAATTTAACTTTGACGGCGAAACTACGACGCGAGTGATTTCGAATAGCTAACAGCGACATCGTTACGTTGCCCAGCGTTTTCCCTAAATCTCGGGCATCAACAGCCGTACGTGGACGACGACGTGCACATTTACGGCAGCAGTGCGGTGAGACCCGGAAGGCCCTCGCACAATCATCGACCCACGTATGCGGGTAGCGTCAGCAAGCCGATCAATCTTTACGATCCGTCCTATTCGATCTGGGATCACGATCGGCCGAATGATCTCGTGATCAACTACGATCGGCCACCCACGTACACCACTCGTCCGTATCACACGCCGCAAGTGGACTATTCGCAGCAATACGACAACGGTTATCCGTCCGTCGTGCCGATCGATGACTCTTCCGACTCCGTGGTGGAATATCGTGGTAATTGTTTGAAAATGTAATGAGAGATTGTTGCACTTAAGTATCGCACGAGGTTTGTTGAGAGAGTGCACGAATTGATATTCACTGAAACATTTTACCCTCTCTATCGGCGAGTATCAAGCATTCTGGCTGTAAATACGAAAAAAACAATGTCCGATAGTCCAAGTCGTAAACTGTCGGAAAACTGAATCTATTTAAAAATCCGTGTATAAGTATAATTGTATCGGATTTTTTTTATGCTCTTTCTTGCACGCAATTATTGCAGCAGATATTTAGATCTTTGAAGTTTCTCGTAGGTGTACTCGATTCTCTCTTCTGACGACTGACACATTGATTGATAATTATGATCGATATAATAATCGCAGACATACGATTTGCACGATTCCAATCTAATCGTGCTAGAAGAGATATCAACAAATTGTAAAATGTAATTATATCACAGACTTCGTACTCGTTTTGTACTCGTTGAGACTTTCATCGATGTCGAGAAGAGGAGAGTTTTTTAAGACATGAAGACACGGATTACAGCTACATATACGATATAAGAAACTATATGTGAAATAAACGATTACTAGACGAACTGTGACGAAATTTGTAAAACCGGACAACTATCGCGAAAGACAACACGAAACAACATCGCATTTGTATTGCCAAATGCGCTGTACAAGTTTTACATTTGGTCAAACTCGACCCACAGTAGAAAAATCGAATTCGGTCGCATAACCGACAAGTTTCGTGACCGAGACAACCGTCCAGACCTGCATGCAATCTTTCGCACGGAAATCGCACAAAAATGAGTGCTTTCACCGTCACAGCGCACATTTTCCCGCACAAAGAGCGTTGCCGGAAAACAATCGAGAAACTGGATTTGGAGGAAAAATTGAGAGAGAACGTTATAGAGAATATACGAGAATATAACTGGCGGAAAACAAAAAATCCGCGAAAAACAAGGAAAGCGAGGAGAGAGAGAGGAGAAGTATCGAGTAGGAAACATTTGCACACAACAAAGAAGAACAAATTATTGCACAATTTTCTCTATATATTGTATCTTAAAAACATTTAAAAAATAGAAAAATATTCTGCACAAGAATTGTTTAAAAAAAAAAAAAAAAAAAAAAATCGTCTTGTACGATAAAACCATTCCATTTGTATTGCTGCGCATTAAATTCAAATAAAGGTAATAAGCGTAAAAAATTCAAGTAATTGTGTGATGTTACGGATATAAATAATATAATAAGTCTCATTATCTTTTTTGCCTTATCTTGCGCGAAATCGCGCACAAGACTTTATTCAAGCTGAGAAAGTCTAGCAATCAATCTTGAATGATATCTCTTCGCAGCAATAATAAAAAAAAAACTCTACAATAAAAATTTTCTGAAGTCGCGCGAACTTTCTATACCGTGCCTATTTTCTGCTTTCTGTCTTCTCTCGCCAAGGCACACGAACAATCTCAAGCAAACCGCTTACTTAAATACATCCATTTAATAGCTTTGCCAAATAGCTTTCTGCAATAATTGTAGAAAGTATTAATCAATAAAGTTTCGTCGTTAAGCTTGTATTTTTCACTTCTCGTCTTTTTATCATCTGCGACTCGCAAATCTCATTATTGTCGGATTTGTATAATCACTTGTTTGTGTCCAACACCTGCATATCATTGCTGTCAAACGTTTGGTTTTCAATTGGCGCGAAAATTAAAAGGAATATCGCTCCTTAAATCATGTGCTCATCTTTACAGGCTGCGGTGAGCTTCATACAAGGAGCAACAGAATCGTGGGTGGACACTCGTCCAGTTTCGGTAGCCATCCGTGGCAGGTGAGATTCTTTTCGCAGTTTTGTTTCTTTTCTTCTTCTTCTCTGTCATAAATATTCTCTTCGCTCGGCTCGCGAAGTGTCGCACTCTTCCTTTCCTCTGCATTATTTATCGAGAACTAGCCATCAATTTGTTTGCCTAGCTATAGAGCACGCGGAGAACGAAGGAGGAGAAATAATCTATTAAATCTGCGAAGGCGAGTCGCGAGCCGTGACGCGGCTTTCAATGCATATTTCATGTAAATAGACTGGTGTAAGTGAACGCGTTTACTTTGTTGCAGGCCGCCATTATCAAGTTAGGATTCCTTTCTTCCAAGAAACTAGCCTGCGGCGGTGCCTTGTTAAACAACCGATGGGTGGTCACAGCGGCGCATTGTGTCGCGACGTTAGTATTTCATTCACAACGCTATCATCAATATGATAAAAATACTAATTGATACTTTATTTATATCCAGAACACCGAATAACAATTTGAAAATTCGACTCGGAGAGTGGGACGTTCGAGATGTGTCGGAGCGATTGACTCACGAGGAATTCAATATCGAGAGGAAAGAGGTACTTCTTTTACATAAATTTTTTTAATATATTTAAGTTTTAGTCATTTACAAACGCAATTTATATTAAAAAAAAAAACCATTGCGCCAAACAAAAAAACTATTGCACAAATATGGTTTCAGAAAATGTAGTTTTAAAAAATATTTAAAGAAGAATGCAAAAATATATTTATTTGCATCTCTTTGAAAGAAGACAACTCTTATGATTATAATAAAAAACTCTTTTAATAATAACAGGTACATCCGCAATATTCTCCTACTGATTTCCGGAACGACGTGGCTTTAGTAAAGCTATCCAAGACGGTAGCTTTCAAGCAGCATATTATCCCGGTTTGCCTGCCGGCAAGGAATTTGAAGCTCTCCGGCCGAACCGCAACCGTCGCGGGTTGGGGACGAACCAGACACGGTCAAACTTCGGCGCCAACCGTTCTTCAAGAAGTCGATGTTGAGGCAAGCACACATTCTAGAACGACACATTCATCCTCAATAATAAAATGTCTTTATATTAAGACTTGTAACAAGAATTTTATTATAATAATTAAATTATTGTTACATATTCGTCTAGTTCTTTATTTCTTGTGTGTTCAATGTAATTTAATTTAACTATATGATACTTTTATAATATTGTTATTATTATAATATATCGTCGTTGTATGTTTTCATTTAGGTGATACCGAACGACAGATGTCAGAAGTGGTTTAGAGCGGCTGGAAGAAGAGAAACTATTCACGACGTATTCCTGTGCGCAGGTTATAAAGAAGGTGGACGCGATTCTTGTCAGGTAATTAGATGATACAAAGAACGTTTTCACAAACATTTGTTAATTAAAAAATTTGAATAATTAGTTTAACCGTCAAAGTACAGAATCAGAAGAACTTTATAAAATAAATTTTTCTCACAGGGTGATTCAGGTGGACCGCTCACAATGTCGGTGGAAGGCAGACATGTTCTGATCGGTTTGGTTTCATGGGGTATCGGCTGCGGTCGCGAACATTTACCCGGTGTATATACAAATATCCAGAAATTTGTACCCTGGATCGATAAAGTTATGAGCTAAACCGAAGAGGAGAAATCTCAGTTCCTTCATAGCTCGGGAGTTATTTGACTCCTGAAGAAAAAGAAGAAGAGAAGAAACTCGCGAGAATAACGCGCAGTTACCAAAGTCTTAACTCATTCTTTGAGGACTCTTGTGCTCGATTGTTCTTGAAGAATAGGCACTCTCTCGAAGTGCCAAAAATCACAATGTTCGTCTTATGAAGTTGTAATATTGTAATATACATATAACGACTGTTACATATAAGTATATTAAAATTTGACGATAAAGTCAGTCAAAACTTAATTCCAATGATTATAACAATTATATTGGGAAGATTTGAAATATTAATTGAGATATTAATTGTAAAAGTACATAGAAATTTTTAATGCATAATTGTGTGAACAATTAAGCTGCTTAAGAAAGAATCTTGTTACTGTTACTCATATTGTAACAATAATTTATTATAATATATTAATTTCTTGATGAGTTCAAATATATGTAAACAAACTTTTCTTTATATAATGAAAAAGTATAAGTTTTATTTTATTTGTTATAAACTTTTCAAATTTTACTACATTTTTAGACGTAATTATAGAAAGAATTTCTTATAGAAAATATTTCTCGTAATAAATATAAAAAAAGTTTACGTGAGAGAAGGCTTCGTTTTAGTTTTTGAACTTCAACTTTCAAACGTCGATAAGTTACCTTCCGTTATCGACTATCTGTAACAATGAACACTATTTATCCATTCACCCATAAGTATACCCTACGATGTAAGGTAACATCATCAGCATTTGTCCTTTCAGCGATCTATGAAGAAAATAAAAAAATATTGTTTTTATATAGATAATTTATCAAACTTTGGTACTTTGTGATTGTCTTTTTCTCAAATTTTATATTTGTAATAAATATTTAATATTTGCTTTTTAATATAATATTACTATTATTTATTTTATGCTAAATATTCCGTATTTTATGCTTTTCTATAATTTATCAATTTCATAACAATGTATGTGTACTGTATCAGTACGGCACATACAAAACACAAAACAAAAAACTACTCAAGGAAACCGGTTGAAGAATAACAATTAACAAAAAATTATAGATAAAAGAATTAAATGAGAATATTACTTAGCCCTTATCGTCAGGGATTTGAAATATGTAGATTCGTTTCTGCTTTCAGTAAGAATAGAAAGGAAGCGGGATTACTCGCAGAGAATGCGCGAGAAGTACACCTTTACTCTGATGCACGATGGGAATGAAAAGAGAGGGAGAAAGAAGAGAGCACTGGTGGAGGGTAAGTTGCTAATTAGAGCCAGATTAAACGCTTGTCTGGGGAGCCATTTTCCTTGCCGTTCCTCGCCGTAGCCAAAGGAGGATGAGCAGATGCGGGCAGGGTAAGAGGGAAAAGAGAAAATACAGAGAAGGGGCTTGCGGGGGTGACTGCGAGAAAAGAGGAAGGGATGCGGCGAAGGGACGACGGAACGTCGACGCAGGCGGAAGAGGCGGGCTTAATGAAAAGTGTTTGCCCCGTAAAAGTTAAGATTAATTGGCGCTCGGGGGGTGGTTACCGCGATAATCAGCTTGGACCAGTGGTTTTCAAACCCTTTCTCGTCATCCTTTTAATGGCATTCTCTTTCGAGCTCCGATCGAGTGCGTAGCTGAAATTTTTGTCTCACGCTGCAAAACACGTTCATATTTTTAATATCATTATCAAATATAGCATACGTATATGTATATATTTTAATTACACTTTAGTAGTATTCAAATGTAGCTTAAGATACAAGTAAATAAATATTTTGCAAAATATCTTCAAGTTCAGTTTTCAAATAAAAATCTATAACAATGCAATTAATAATATAATGGTGTTTTATTGTCTTAACAACTATTCTGAAGAATATTACATTGTCTTTGAATAAAATTTACTTAGAATAGTACATTAACTTTGCAATGTAATGCAACTTTTTTAACATATATAAGTAATATAAAATTATTATATATATAATAATTTTATTATTAAAAACTTATCTATTAATTGATGACAACTTTATGAAATATTACTTTAAGATAGCATAGACTTTCTCATAAATCACAGTAGATATCAGAAGTCTATCAAAAATGACTCATAAAACTGCAGTCTATAATCGACGATAGTCACACGACGACATAATTAAAGAAATTTAATTAGAGCGTTTTTCCGAACAGCGCTTTCGTTTACGGTTGAGCACAGCTGGAATGAGAGGTTAATTTGGCGACACCTAGTTTCATTAACAACGCCATTAAAAGTAATGGCCGGTGAGAGGGCGAAGTCGGTCGCGAGGCCTCCTACGGGGCTGGGAGATTCTAATTACGGAATAGAACTTCTCTGGTGGAGTACGTAAGGCGAGGAAGTGGGGAAGAAAGAGGAGGTCGAACGTCGGAGGGGTGGGCCATCGAGTCGCGAAAGACGCCATGATATTCGTTAAACGGCATAATTGTACCCTTCGGAGCGGAACTCGCGTAATTGTGCCGAGCTCGACGACGTCGTGAAAAACTTATCGCCGAACTGATTATTGAAATCGCACGATTAATTTCCGCTATTATTTGAAATGATAGCTCGCGAAACGAGCGATAAAAACTACATCGTTTTTCTAATATTCTATGTGAATTTCAATAAAAATGTAGTACGATAAAAAAAAGTCAATGCACTAAATGTTCATAAATTTTTGTGATATATACATATGATAAATAATAATGGTATATAGTTTCTTAACGAGGCAATAAAAAGTAGAACGAATAAACGCAAAATTCGTTAGAATTATAAAAAAATTTTTGTAAACTCAAGACAAAATAATTTGATTGAATATGTTCATATAATGAAACAAAAATCGTACTTGCGATTTTTATATCCCTTTGTGATAAAAGTGATAATAAAATATATCTAGATGTGATTATCGCGAGCGGACTATTTTATTGAAGAACTTATAAATCGATTATTGCGGTTTTATTTACTATTATTGTTTCTTAATCTAAAGTGGAAAGATGTAGTTAATGATGGTGATAACTTACTTATCGGAGTAATAAAATAGTCATTTCATAAACCTATTTGCGGCAATAAAATCGCCATTCAGCGATATATCGTAACACATTGATTTATATTGCTTTATTACAAGTTATATATTGTGCTACGGGGAAAATAACAAATATAAAAATATATTTGAGGTACGTAAATGTAAAAATTTATATAATGTTCAGAGAATATATACAAATATCTGAATATGTTTTTTACTCTCTGACTCACATATGGTACTTTCTAAGATTATCATGCATATGTTAATCAACAACAGATGGATTGATAATTACCATCGCATCGTCAAACAATATCGGAAATGAAGTACGATAAGAAATCAAAACAGCTTCAATATTCTGCAATAAATATATAGAGAAAAAACATTTGTCATTTAGTTCGGTGTAATATTGTACAAATTTTCAGCAATTTTAACCGTGGTTTTGTTTTGTATTTTATTAAAAGTATTATAAGTAATTGTTAAAACGTATAAGGCAAATCTATACCATATTTTGTCAAAAATTTATAGTAATAAGGTTTTCAAATTTTTTCTGTAAATTTTTTTAAATATTTCTGCATAAAAAATAAATAAAATTAAAATTATTATAAACAAAAAAGCAAACTAAATTTGTTGTAATGTATACGTATCTTAAATACATATTCAAATATCGTAAATAGTTTGCCTAAAATTATAAATATCTACATAAAGTAATTTTTTAAGCTGTATATTAGGTTTTTATATTTAATAAAACGTCAGTTAGTAAAACTCGCGTATTATACAAACGATAGATAATACATAGAAAATTCTATCTTTGCTAGAAGATTAAGCGGAAGAGCCTTTTATCTCACCGATCCTACACTTTGTTTAACTTTACACAAAGCATGGAGCGCTCCAAGTGGCGTCACTTTAGCGACATGTAAGCGAGCGAGAAATTAAAATTAGACTGATAAATGAAAATTGGAACCGTCGATAAAGTTCAATTAATGCTATTTACATATATATATGTTAGCGTCAAAACCCGAAGTGAGGTTGATTCTAGAATTGACTGGTCAATGCGCGGAACAACGGTCAAAGTCCGAATGGACATTTTAGACGTATTTAATATTTCCTCTGTATCACATACTATTGTACACGTGTGGGCGGGGGAGGAGTGAAGCCCCTCCCCCTGCACCCTCTCCCCATAAAAACCTAACCTAACCTAATCTATAATATATCACTGCAACAATAGCGTACATTGAAAAGTATGCTAAA